>SNQJ01S0058650.1:29608-42980 GCA_010110895.2 Picea sitchensis
ACATAAACAGATGTCTTTATAATAGCTAGGAAGTTAATGATTGAAATCACAACCATTTATTTTGTGTGACTACTAAGAATATTCCAGCCATATTTAATCTTGTCCATAAAAAACTTATTAAGCACTAAACCCCTATTAAATCTGCCCATTATCAATAGGTGTACACCTTTCGGCGTAATTAAATACATAGTTATTAAAATTACACATGAAAAAGTACGATAAATTAAATTAAATAATAAAAATATAATAAAAAATGGACTCACTGCAAATGGCCAGGAAGAACTTGGAACTTCACACGCCATAAACACCAATTTATGTTGGTATACTCATTGTGAGTGAGATGCTTCCTTAGGGATAAGGGAAAATATTAAAATTGTGTACATTTCATTGCATTTCAAATTGTCTTAGTGTGTAATCTTATCTTATAAAAACAACCTAAAATTTATTTGAATTTATTATCCCTTACCACAGTTGTCCACGTGAATTAGACTATGCATCCATGAAAGGATGAGGAGAGAATGTGTTAGGCCAATTATTGGAAAGGGACAACATATTTCAAATCATAATATACATATGTAACATGATTAAATAATTATATTATACTGAGTTTAATTTAAGTGTTCACTAAAAAAACTTCTCTTGGAATTGATATTAATATTGATAGTATTAATAAAAAGGGAACAACGCTCTGCATCCCATGAGCTTCAAATTACAATAATAATTGAGTATATATGAAATAATATAATTTACATGTCTGGATTCTTAAAAAAAAGTTTGGGAAGTATGTCAGATCCTAACTTCAAATACATGTTTAATGTCTTTTTAATGAAAACGATGTGGTTAGCTGAAAGTGGTGCACCAATGTGTTTGTTTATCACATGTGTATTGGTGCATTGTAGTATTATGCGTAATTAATTGGATACCTAATCACTAAAACATACACTAAGGTAAAATTCTACAAAATAATAATTGCAGATGTTTTCATTTATATATTTGTTGAAAATTGATTTCAATGCAACTAAGGTAATACAATGCAAGTCTGGTGTACTTATAATTTAATGATGCACCATGGAACTAGACTACATATTTTTCATCAATGCATCAAAAAATAAATGATAAAAAAGATAGAGAATTACATTATGTAAAAGTGACTTAATAAATCCTAAAACCTGATTGATTGTTATCCCAAAACTTATAGGGGAAATATGTGTAAGAGAGATTTGCTAGGTAAGGGATAGGAGTGAAAACCGTTTTCTAAACGATAAAAATTGTAAAGAGTCACCATGGGTTACATCCAAATTTGCAATAAATAAATAAAATCAGATATGTAACATCATGTTCTTTATCTAAAAATAATATAAGGGCTTCATAATCATCTTCAACATTGCAAACCCTAGCGTTGTTGTTGCTTCCGTTTTGTTTTATGTTATTGTAAACACTATTTACAGGGCTTTAGTTCATACAACAAGATTTCTCTTTGGGGGTTTTGGGTATTTTTAAGTCTCAACTGTTACTTTGACATAAGAATATTTTTATGTATTGGATCCCCTTGTTGCATTAAATCTCAAACTTTGTCCCTGTTAGGATTTTTTTTTAAATGTTTTCAGGTTTTGTGGTGTGCATTGTATAGAAAGTATGCATCAATGCATTATTTACTATATATCGCACCAATTGGACATATTATTTTAAAAAATATTTTTTTATAATGCACTATATACTATAAAACACACTTCTGGGCAATTTGATGATTCCTATTTTTTTCAGGGAGATTTTGAAAATTCCAAGGGACAAACAAGGGGAAAACCAGGACATGCTGGTAGGGATGTCCAAAAAAGTGTAGAAGAAGATGGTAAAATAAATGAACATAATTGCGTTGCAAGAAGAGCCATCCCAACTACAATGTGCATCAAAGGCATGTAATCAATTATTTATTTTTTTATGTGCATTGAATTTAATTATCATGTGAAATACTAATTTTCAATTGTTTTGTTGTAGAAAAGAAAAGAAAAAAATAGAACCAATTCAAAACATAAGACAGGATAATGAGGAATAAAAGAGTTGATCACAAACTTTGTGAGTATTTACATTTTCAACCTTTCTTAATATTTCATGTTTGTTGTGATATTTATATTTAAATAATTAATTTACACTTGTCCATGAATGTTTTCTAATAGGTGATCACATACAAATAAGAAATTGATAATCATTGGTTTAAGTATGGGTTGTGAGTATATGTTGAAGTATGCAATTTTAATTGAACAATTTGTAAGTAGCGATGTTGTTTAACTTCCCTTGTTTTATAATTAATGAAACACCAATAAATAAATAAATAAATAAATAAAAATATCGATTGTACTTTGTCAAGGAATATTAAACATGTAGGAAACAAAGTATGGAATGCAAACAACAAAGGGTATTTTGAGAGAATACATGAAGCATGACTTCGACAGAATGTGTATTGTTTATGAAAGACTTGGTGCTAAGATATGTTTTTTGAAATTTTAAGCAACCATGTATATTCTACTATATATATAAATGTAGATATACTTAATGCAATTTATTTCTATGTTTGTATATCGAAGATGAAGGGGAAGAACATAAAAAACAAGCCAATAAAGAAAACAATAGGTTAAATAACTAGAGTACAATATCCCCTACAAATAATGAAGAAATGATGCATGCATGTAGCTCGAGCGATGACAACTGTTCAACTGATGAATGACAATCAATATAATTGAATGTTATTGCGAGTTGTATGTTTTGGAATATTTATCTCGGAAAATTAAGGATTTTGTTTAATGTACTTGACATATTGTCCCAATTGCACGAGGACATGTTACCAACAAGTGTAACAATTACATATTGATTGCAATTTGATTATTGTGGACCTTTACATTTTCCCTTTTAGTATGCCAATGGGTATTTTATTCATATATAATAAAAAGGGTTTCTTATTTTATTTCATTGTTGAATGTTGTAAAATGTTGTGTTTAATATGTGGATGATTTTACATTGTTACAAATAACAAATGTGTAATTCGTTGGATAAAGCATTAATGCAATCATTATGTCAAAATTCAATAATAAAAATACAAAACAATATTATTATAAAAATATTGGATTTTGAAATGATGAATTGAAAATTTGTAAAAAATCTAATTAATTAATATACATATATATATACATATATATATACATATCAATGCACTGTATTCTTATGAAATCACTAGAAGGTGCATGCCATAATATAGAAATTAGTACATTTTGAGGAGTCATATGCAAAGGTACAAACTATTGAAAAAAAAATTTGTTCCATAAATGACATAACTTACAATAATACTTATCCTTTCAAAATTGCACCATGCTCATGTTTATAATATACATCTGGGCACTAAATATAATGTATGCACCAATGCATTACATTCATTATATGCAATGGGGCTCTAAATATAATGTATGCATTGATGCTTAGTAAAAATAATGGTCACTGTTTTAGATTTTTGTGGTAAGGAATTTCAAGTAGATCTTCCAGATTGTTCACACTTAGAGTCATTGTAATTGACGTTTCAAATCCGAAACTGGATTCATCTTCAAGTTTATTTGTCAAAAATATGAGCTGCACATCTAACATATAAATACATGATGCAGAACAAAATTTGAAGCTAAACTTGTGGGCTTGAGATGAAAAGCCCTAAAGAGAAACCTATTTAAAAAAAAAACTCTATACATAAGAAATGTTAAGTTGTGAAATTAATTATTAAGATTATATGATTTTTTTTTTAAGTAAAAAAGAGTTGGAGCCTATTATATTATCATTGGAAAAATACAGAGCTGTTGCGGATGCCAGCTGTCCCGCCTGAGCAGGAAACCGAGACAGCTGGACATCCCTGTCCATATAACATCATAGTTGCAGAGTAGGCAGAAATTAGCAAAGTTTGCGCTGCTATCTCCCGCCCGTAGGAAACCAGGAGTAGCAGGCCGCAACATAATACTGATGTTTTCATCTAAAACTAAGACATATAGAAAGCTATATGTCCACAGGCATAGACTATTAAAACAAAACCACAAGCAAAGTCTGGGTTTGAACATCAAGTAACCTCGAAGCCAGGGTGAGTGTCGTCGACCTCAGTGTACCTCCATCGCGCTGGAAATGCGTAAGCTCTGGCACATGTCGGGCATTGTTTCTTTGGCGTAGCTCTTGAATGTGCTACGAAGAACATATCTAGCCTCTGCTCCAGCCTCACAATGCGAAAGACCTGGTCCTCTAGGAGATTTCTCACGTCAAAGATGAGGCTGAGATACCCCCCATTGGATGAGGGTGGTTGTGCCTGGCTGGTGTCTGCATCGCTTCATGCTCTTTATCTCCCGTATCTACTCTGGTGGGTTCAGGAGGAGCTTCCTCCTCCACATAGCAAGGAGAGTAAGGTTCTTCTTTGCTTTTGTCGCCGTGGTTGCGCGTCCCGCTTGCCATTCCTGGAGTGCTGTC
Source organism: Picea sitchensis (assembly GCA_010110895.2). Taxonomy (NCBI): domain Eukaryota; kingdom Viridiplantae; phylum Streptophyta; class Pinopsida; order Pinales; family Pinaceae; genus Picea; species Picea sitchensis. Next base: position 34,094 of record SNQJ01S0058650.1, read on the forward strand.
CAAACCAAAGTGCGAGCGGGGGTTCCAGTTTTCCGGGACCGTGAACAAGGTGTGCTCAGGGGGGCTTTCCAGTCCTTCATCCGGGATCACCTCCTCGACAATTGCCATTCCCCTCATCCTTCGTCTCCTGGCAGCCACTGCCATTGCCTTTTCAAAATTCGCCTTTCTCTTTCGACGCGACTGCGCTGCATGCCATGCCGCTCCTCTTCGTGGTGTCCCTATGATTCTTGGCATGGTGATGTAGAGTGACAGTGCGGCCAAGCGAAGTGGCCGCACCAGTCGGACGAGAGCAAACTTGTTGTGATGCCAATGCTTCTGCGAGACAGAGGTTCTCGGGAGCTCTCTACAGCCTGGAGTTGCAATGCTCACAATGAGCCCAAGCGTTATGCCAATTACGATAACCACCGCCATCACTTCCTCCATTAAAGTCTGAAACTTAGTGCGGGTTCCCTCCCCTTGTGCGAGCAGGCTCCGCTGTTGAATGCGCCTGTGTAAATTCATGTCAAATTAATGGGCGTTTGATGTGAGCCGGTGAGCACCATGCCACCGCGTCCCAACTCGCTTCCACGTGGCCGCATCATCCTCCCTGTCACCCCATCCGGGAAAAGATTATGTGATTAATATTAATTAATAAACTAAATTATAATGTATGGTAAATAAACTTAGAAAATTTATTTAATTATTAATTGTAATAATAATATTAGTAATATTATTATAGATAAAAGATCTAAATTATAATGTAAAATATATAATAAACCCTAAAAGGTAGTTTAAATAAGTTATATAACACTATAATATGTAATGAGTATGTAGAATCATAGCGAAGATGCAATAGTATCATGGTTTTTAATTATAAAGTATATTAAAATGATAACTATAGTAATAGAAACTTAGGTTTTAATTTAAAATTTGAAATTTTTAATAAAAAAATGATGGATAAACTATAAAAAAGGAAACTAAGATATTATTAAAAATTAGGGTTTTAATATAATTTTAGTGTAATGTTAAGAAACTAAGGAAACTAAAATATTATTAAAAATTAGGGTTTTAATATAATTTTAGTGTAATGTTAAGAAACTTCCAAGATTAAGAACTCTAAGAAAATAAAGAAAACTAGATCTAGGGAAGGTGTCAAACGTGATTGCTCAAACGTGATCTTATGGGTTCACGACACTAAGGATTAAGATTAATAGGAGAGTTGCTGATATATATTTTTTAAAACGATGTAGGGACAATAACCTAATCCTGAATTTCTCCTCCATCAACCACCCATTACCAAGCAAATGGAACTGTAGATTGTTTGACAGATTAAGTCTTACCCTAATCCAAGGATAAATCAAGAGAACTCGCGCAAGATTGGACTCCCTCTCACGTGACGCACTACAGCTTCACTTTAAACTCGTGCACAACATTCGAGGTGAACTCTGGAACATTTTGGACATGAGTGCAGTAATAAAATATGAAGAGAGAAGGGCGTAGAGCAAGAGAACGACAGGATAAGAAGTTCGATAGATTGGGAAAAAAGAACAAAAAGAATGTTGCAGAAGAGAAATACGAAAAAAGTAATCAATTTATCCAATCACGAGTTGAACGACGAAGAGATGAGTATATTGAGAAAATTATTGGGATTTTGTTGTTGCGCCAAGATCCATCTCGATGGAGAACATAGTTTGTAGCATCGAAGATAGCATAACAATCCTTAATAAAGAAGATAAATATGCATCGAGGATAAGGAAGATAAATATGTATCGAGGATATACTTGAGACACTTCATTGATTGAGATACAAGATTGAGGCACATGGTTGGCATGTTGGTAGAGGCATATGGTTGATGCACTTCATTGATGATATCTTATGGCATATGATATGGTATTGATGTACATGGGTATTGTGCATGGTTGGCACATGATGTACTTGGTTGATGTTTTGTTCATGATTCTCTAATCATTGTTGACATATTTTTCTTCATAATGTATGGTATGGCACGAGTTTGATTTATGGGCAGGTCCAAGGATCATCATAAAAAGAGTAGTTGATCTATGTTCTGGTTGAGTAATATCATTTGCAGTAGAAGCATATTGCAGTGGTATAATATTGTTCATATTGCAAATAAGATAGGGGGATACATACCCAAAAGGGGAGTCATTCTTCTTCCCATGATTTCAGGAGGAGAGATTTATCAGATGCAAAGATAAATACTTGAAAAAGAGACCTATACTTGGAGAAAGAGCACAGAGGCATAGTTCTAGGGGGAGCAATGATCACAGGGGGAGCATGAGCTATATATCTTCAACATTACATCATAGTGATATCCAACATTACATGAGCTAAAAAGAAAAAAAAGAATGTTGCATAAGAGAAATACGAAAAAAGGTAATCAATTTATCCAATCACGAGTTGAACGACGAAGACATGCTTATTTTAAGAAAATGATTGGGTTTTTTCTATTGTGCCAAGATCCATCCCGGTGGAGAACATAGTTTGTAGCATCGAACATAGCATAAAAATCCTTAATAAGGAAGATAAAGATGCAATTAGACAGGACTGCACATTAGTTCTCCGAAGAGAAAAACCACCGAAAATAAACATATGCAAGAAAGAGCATGAAGTCCTCATTAAACTTATAAACGACGATTGCATTGTGGTGCTAAAGGAAGATAAAGGAGGGGCCACATTTGTTATGAACAAGATAGATTACAACACTAAAATGAAGGAGCACCTCTCCACCTTTGGCAGTTACAAGAAGTTAAGAAACAACCCAATATCTAAGGTTATTAAGGAGGTAAAAAAATGCCATTAAAGATTCTAACCTAGATGAAATGATGAAAAAAGGACTAACTCCAAGCTACCTAATCACACCTAGAATTTAATGGACTCCCTAAGATTCACAAATAAGGAGTTCCTCTTATATCAATTGTTAATACAATCGACTCCCCAACCTATGAACTTGCGGAATATGTGGTAAAGGCCTTAGGACCTTTGGTAGGCAAAACAAATTCTTATATCAAGGACTCAAATGACTTCATGAACCTCATCAAAGAAGACTTTGATGTGGTCTCCCTTTTTACAAAAATCCCATTAAATGAAGCCATTCAATTCGTCAATGAGGTAGTAGACCCTAAGCCAACCAAACTAGTAGAAGTATGTCTTAGCCCAACCTTTTTCAACTTTGAAGGAATTTTTTATGGACAAACAAGTGGAGTGGCCATGGGATCTCCTCTATCCCCAATTGTGGCCAACCTCTTCATAGAGAAATTTGAAAATAAGGCTCTAGAATTATACCCCCTAAAACCATCTAGGTGGAAGAGGTATGTAGATGATACTATCACCAAGTGGCCTCATGGAAAGGAGGAACTAAACAAATTCTTTGAGCATCTCAATTGAATTTCTGATGACATAAAAGTTACCATGGAACTTGAAGAAAATAAAAGCATACTCTTCCTAGATGTACTAGTCACCAAGAAGCATGATGGTACACTTGGGCACATAGTCTTGAGAAAGAAAACTCACACAGACAATTATCTTCACATCAACTCCCACCACCACCCTTCTCATAAGATTGGGGTCCTCAATACCCTAGATTTAAGGGCAACAAGAATATCTCACAAAGATCACCTTGAACAAGAGATGGCCCACCTAACTAGGGTCTTTAAGAGCATAGGATATGGAGAAAAGGAAATTAATAATGTTATAAAAAAGAATGAAAGAAGGACTCGACCACAAAGCAATAAAAACTCCAACATGAAGGCATACCTTCCATACATCAAGGGGGTAATAAATAAGATTGCTAGATTTTTGAAAAGGAAGGAAATTACTACATCCTTCAAGCCCTTGATAACTCTTAGACAAAGAATGAGATCCATCAAACACCCTATGGACCATCGTCAAGGAAAATGAATCTACAAGATCTCTTGTTCCTGTGGTAAATGCTACATTGGAGATATTGGATGATCATTTCAAGTAAGGATCAAGGAACATGAAGAAGACATCATAAATGAGTGCATTCACACCTCCTCCTTAGTGGAACACTCCCTAAAAACCAAACACCATGTGTGCCTAGAAGACACCAAGATCCTTTCTAAAGAAGACCACTACTACGAAAGACTCTTCAGAGAGGCCCTAGAAATAATCAAGCATCCTAACAATATGAACATAGATGGTGGCCTAGAGGTGAGTAGCATTTGGCTTCCCTTGATTAACCAACTCAGTGAACCCAAAAGATCATGTTTGAGTGATCTGGTTTGACACCTTCCCTAGATCTAGTTTTCTTTATTTTCGTAGGGTTCTTAATCCTTGAAGTTTCTTAACATTATACTAAAATTATATTAAAAACCTAATTTTTAATAATACCTTAGTTTCCTTTTTATAGTCTATCTATCATTTTTTACTAAAAATTTCAAACTTTAAATTAAGACCTAGGTTTCTATTACTCTAGTTATCATTTTAATATACTTTATAATTAAAACTATGATACTACTACATATTTCACTATGATTCTACATACTCATTACATATTATAGTATTATATAACTTATTTAAAAAACCGTTTAGGGTTTATTATATATTTTACATTATAATTTAGATATTTTATCTATAATACTATTACTAATATTATTATTACAATTATTAACTAAATAACTAAATAAGCTTTCTAGGGTTGATCTACGATACATTGTAGTTTAGTTCATTAATTAATATTGATCACATAACCTTAATATTTAATTTCACAACCTAACATTTCTTATCTATAGAGTTTCCAACTTACCGGTGTGTTGCACTTTCTGCCATAAACTGCCTCAAATGGGCTCATCTTTAGAGATGTTTGGTACCCATTGTTATAAACAAACTCTACCAGTGTAGGTAGTCTTCCCATTTTGATGGTTTATCCATCACATACATCCTCAACATATCTTCAAGCACTTGATTCACCCTCTTTGTTTGTTCATCTGATTCTGGATGATAAGCTGTGCTAAAATTCAAATTTGTTCCAAATCCATTAAATAATCCCTTCCAAAAATTTGAGGTAAATTTTGGATCTCTTTAAGACACAATTATCTTGGGTATGCCATGTAGTTGAACAATTTCTCTCATATAAATATCAGTAATGTTGGTTGCCTTGTGAGTGAGTTTAACTGGAATAAAATGGGCAACTTTAGTAAGCTTATCCACCACTACCATGATATAATCATGTCGCTTGTTTGTTTTGGGAAGTTTGGTGATGAAATCCATTGTTAGAACTTCCCATTTCCACTCAGGAATGGGTAATGGATGTAGCAAACTAGCTGGGTGTCTATGCTCAGCTTTTACCTTTTGACATTCCATACATTTGGCAATAAAATCAACAACCTCTTTCTTCATGCCTAGCCAACAATATTGGCTTTTGACAGCTACAATAGTTTTCTGATAACCTGGGTGCCCAACATAAGGTACATTATGCATTTCTTTCAATATCAGATTTTTCAATTCTTGAGAATTTGGTACATAAATTCCTCCCCTGTACCTCAGAGTTTCATCATTATCTAGCTTGTATTCTTCCATTTTCTACTATAAATTACATTGTTGTAATTTTTCCACTAATTCCTTGTATTGCAAATCTGATTTGGCAACATCTATAATTTTGTGTTTCAAATCTGATTGGTACATGCTAATGGATATAACATGCATTTCATGCACTCTTTTGTTGAGTGCATCAAACACTTTGTTCTCTTTCCCCTTGATATGATTTATACTAAAGTCATATTCAATTATAAATTCTAATCATTTGCTTTTCCTAGCATTTAGATTTGGTTGATCAAATAAATATTTCAGACCATTATAGTCTGTTCTTAGTTCAAACTTTTTCCCCATGAGACAATGTCTCCATTTTCTCAAGGCATGCACTATGGCTGCTAACTCCAAATCATGAGTGGCATAATGTCTTTCATGCTCCTTCAACTTCCTTGATTCATAACATATGACAAATCCATTTTGAGTGATGACTCCACCAAGTCCTTATTTACATGCATCTGTGCATACAATGAAGTCTTCATTTGTTTCTGCAATCCTTAGTATTAGAGCACTTGTTAATAATTGTTTCAAGTGTTGGAAACTATTTTCACAATCCAATGTCCACTGAAAATTCACACCCTTTCTTTGCAAGGAAGTGATTGGGTGTGCAATCTTTAAGAATCCTTCAATGAATCTCCTATAGTAGCCTGCAAGGCCCATGAATGAACTGACCTCTGTCACATTCTTTGGCACTGATCATTCTATTATGTCTTCTATCTTCTCAGGATCCACTGCTATCCCATCCTTTGAAATGATATGCCCCAAATAATGAATTTGTTTCTGATAAAATGAGCACTTGCTCAACTTGGCATACAAATGATGCTCCCTTAATACTTGAAACACCATTCTCAAATGATGCTCATGCTCTTCTTTTGACTTATAATATACAAGGATGTCATCCAAAAATACAATGACAAAATTGTCTAAATATTATCGGAAAATACCATTCATTAAACACATGAAAACAACTAGTGCATTTGACAACTCAAATGGAACCATTGTGAACTCATAATGACCATACCTTGTCCTAAAAGTGGTCTTGCTGATATCTTCCTCCTTAATCTTTACCTGATGGTATCCTGACCTGAGATCTATCTTTGAAAATATCTTTGCATCCTTTAATTGATCAAAAAGATCATCAATCCTTGGAAGAGGATACTTGTTCTTAACAGTCACTTTATTCAACTGTCTGAAATCAATGCACAATCTTAATGTCCAATCTTTCTTCTTCACGAACAAGACTGGGGCACCCCAATGTGACACACTTGGGAGTATATACCCCTTCTTCATAAGTTCTTCAAGCTGCATTCACAGCTCCTTCAACTCTAGTGTACTCATTCTGTAAGGAGTCTTTGACAATGGAGTTTCTCTAGGCATTAAATTTATAGAGAAATCAATATCTCTCTTTGGGGGTAGTCCTGGTACCTCCTTGAACACATCTTCAAATTCTTTCAGGACTGCATGATCTTCCAAATTTGACACCTTATCTTTAGGTGTCTCTTCCATATGAGCTGCAAATATTTGACACCCTTTTTTGTAACATTTCTTCAGTTGTAATGTTGAGATTTCTCTGATAGTTACTCCCTTGGGAATTCCCTGCACTTTCCTTAGGCTCCCTTCCTCATCCAAGCAAGTGAATGCCTTTTTATGACAGTCTAGGATGGTATTATGTTGATTCAACCAATCCATCCCAATTAGGCAGTCATAAGAACCTAAGGGCAAGATGCTCAAATATTCCCTGGTGTCCAGCCCATTCATGTCCATAAGACATGGCTTAACCATCTCATTAACTTTTCTTTTAGCTCTGGTAGCCAGCTGGACCAACAAAGATTTTCCATGCTTTCTTCTTGGAAAATGAAAACTTTCCACCATCTTAGGATCTATATAACTATGACTAGATCATGAATCAATTAAAATAACAATGGTTTGGTTGTTTATCATACCTTCCACTTCAATCATATGTGACCGATACTCTTCTTGTTTGTTGCCCAGGTCTGCATAGATCCTTGGCACATTTATGCCCATGTCCTCCACTATTTCAACTTGTTGTACATTGTGAACAATCCTCACTTTCTCACCTCTGTGAGGACAATCTCTGGACATATGATCTCCTTTACAACCCTAACATTGAATAGGTGGTTATCTTGGCCTTTGACCTCCTACCTCAATTGTTCTAGGTTTTCTAGAAGTTGGTTGTCCCTGAGTATTATTTCTGAAGAATGGTGTCTTAGTTCCCTTCTTCCTCTGATCCATCTTGAATTTATTTTTGTCTTCCCAAGATTTTTGGAAAGTTGGCCTTGCTTTTTGTTGATCATATAGGAATTTAGCCCGCCTTATGGTCTCCTCCAATGTCTTGGGATTATCATACTGTATTTTTTCACTGATGAATGATGACAATCCACTCAAATACCTTTGAATCTTAACTATCTCATCCTTAATGAAAGATACCTACTTCAACAGTTCTAAAAACCTTCTTTCATATTCATCTATGGTCATACTCCCAAGCTTGAGTTCAAAGAACTCTTTTATTTTCTTGTCATAATATCTCTTAGTCAAGTATTTCTTCTCAAAATACTTCTTGAATTCCCTCCAAGTAACACTTTTATCTTTAATGTGATGCACCTACACAAGATGATCCCACCACATGGATGCCTTTCCCTTGAGTTGATAGATGGCATTTATACCTTCTACATGAGGAGAATAATTATGAAATTGAAAATACTTTCTCATGCCCAACAACTATGTCTCTGCATCTTCATCCTTCTTGTGCTCACCATCAAATGTAGGAGGCTTGATTTTGTTCATTTCTCCTCGTAGCTCATCCACCCTAGACCCCTTATGATTCCTTATAGGGGATGGACTTGATATGCTATGCAATCTCTTAATGGAATGCCTCGGGGAGTGATGGTGATTTCTGCTAGCCCTTCTTGTCCTTCTTTTCTCATTAGCAGACCTGTGACTTCCATATTTGCTTGAGCCACTATCATTATCCAATTTATTTTATATTCTATTCAAGCTCTGCATTAACTTCATGTTGAAGTCATCATGCTGCTCCTTGGATCTCATAAGCCTTTCATTATCATCTTTATGGCTTTGGACATCCTTCTGCAAATTATTAATGGTATCTACCATGCTCATGTTTTTGTTGATACTGAGAGGGGGGTGAATTAGTATCAAGTACAATTTAAAACAATTTTCAACTTATACTTAAACCATTCAACTATATCCAATGAACAATAGTATAAGAGTTACACCAATACACCACAATACATCATGCACAATATATGAGAAATAATCAATAGTTATTGTTCAAGGGAAGTAATGACTTCCAAAGGTAGCT
>SNQJ01S0058650.1:42990-63579 GCA_010110895.2 Picea sitchensis
TTGAATCATCTTGTACTTGAACATTTAAGTGGGGTAAATGGAGGTTGCCCCCTCGAAGAGGCTTATTATCTGAAATTATCTCTTTTTCAAGGCGTTGAGTACTTTTCCTGAGGTTTTTCTATGCTAGATTGATGTTTGGTTCTTAACATCCATCAATGCCCAAATGGACATCCGTCCCTCTGATTTCATCTTCCTGGCTGTAATTTCCTAGTGCCTCTTCCATTACTATGGATTCTATGTTGATCTTGATTGGATCTATTTGTTGTTAAATCTACAAAATGTGCAGCCAACAAAACTTCGTCAGGCTAACTGTTTCAACAATTTCATGAAAATATGAACCCTTTTGGTTCAATAATATATATCAGAATTTTTTCTTCTGATTTCCTTGAAAATTAAATTCCTAGATCAATTTTCTGGGTGATATTTATATTCCAATTTCCAACATGTTTCCAACGCCTACTCCCATGCTCAATTCCAAGTCTTGAGCATAAAGTTATGGTTATTAGAAATTTGCCTATTAATATTTATGTTCATTTTTCAACTTGGCGCAACTCTGCACTGTAATTATGAAATTTCTCACCTACTCCATTGGATTTTTCGTAGGAGCTCAATTGGGTTTCTTCATATACATATTATGGAAACTCTTTCCAAGTTTCACCATTTTCTGGGTTCCAAGCCATTAGTTATAGCCCGCTGAAGTTCTAGGCCAATTCTTGTTTTTGGTCTGGAATGCTATAGGTACCTTATTTGGCATATTAAACACTTTTATATTGCCCAAAAATTTAATTCAAATCTAGGAATGTCTTTTATGGTTCAATATATTTCCATTGACTGCTCCTTCGCTTCAATCTGATTTCAGAGCAGAAATTTATGGCTCTTTGAAGTTAGTTGGGTCTTAAAATTCACCCTCCAATGTTTGTGTTGTAACTTTCTCATAAAAGCTCTGTTTGATGAATGGTTTATACCATTAGAAATCTCTCTCTGAGATTTTTTATTTGAGATACAAAGATAGAGTGTGCCTTGGCACACTCTTTTCTTATGATTTTTGAGTAGCTAAAAACGTTGTTAAGGCCCTCAAAAACGCGCTGCAAAAAGATGACATTCGAACAATATAAAATGTCGAGGAAATTCACTAGTGTTCTGCTGTTGTTCACCATCCAAACGACTTCGTGTGCACAAATTTCAACCCTTACACCCATATTTAGCATGTGCAACAACACCATGAGGTAAATCATGCTCCGCGCACCTTTAACCACTATGAATTCCTTCTTTGTCGCGCCAATAACTAGCGCGCACTACTGTTGTGTCACACGCCAATATCCACCGCGCGCGGTTTTGGTTCTTGCACTATTACTTGTTGCACACAATTTTTGTATCGCACACTGATATTCCATGTGCATTCACTCTACGAACTGCAGCATGCCAAATTTTAGTACACCCTACTGTGCACCAAAAGTATGCGTGCACCATTTACTACATTGTCATGTGACAACTTATACTCATACTGCGCGCACACCAACCAAACTCCTCTGCGCTCTGCCAATACTGCACACACCATGTGCGCCATTATTATGTGTGTGCACATTGTGCACACCTTTTATGTGTATGCACACCGTGCAATACTTAATTTAGCGCACGCACCCGTACACCAACATTTTTCCGCGCAACGCCAAAATTTACTGCGCGCACCCGCACACCAACCTTTTTCTGCACGGTGTCAAAATTTAGTGCGCGCACCAGTACAGTAACATTTTCCCGTGTAGTGTCCACGTTTTACATATCACAAGATTTTTACCACGCAACATTCATTTTTAGTGCGCCCACCTGCGCACATTCATTTTTATGCGCATCAATTCCTCGTAAATTTCGCTACATAAATTGAGGCTTTTTCCTAACTTTTTCCACATTTTTACCGTAGATATTCTGCAACTATGAAATTTGTTCAATTTCACCCCAATAACACTAAATCAACCTTTGCAAAAAAAAATCTCTCTGGGTTGACATTTCTGGAACGAATTTTTCCCACACTCAATTCACGAATTGAGAATTTTAATTACAAAACTCGCTCCATCTGTCATGACTTTACTGTAACTTCAAATTTGACCAATTCCAGGTCTAAATTTGTTAGAACTGATATTAACTCAAGAATATCTCACTAGCTGGCTAACTTTCTCAATTTTCCCATGAATTTACCAACCGAAATTGGGGCTTTTCCCAATTCCACGTCTTTGCTTCTAAAATTTACCATGGACATTCTGTGACTTGAAATTTGGCCACTTCGAAATCAAACCTCTAAATTTCTCTTCAAATCAACTTGCTCAGCCCATCCAGGCTTAGTGTTGAAACTGAAGCTCTGATACCATGTTGTAACATCCCCAGATACCCAGGCCAAGCCACGCTACTCCAGAGAACACTTTCGTTCTCTCCGTGGAACATAATGTAACATACCCAACATCCGACTAAGCTATGCCACTTAAATTTTTTGAATTGCATGCAATTAAAATATATACACACATAGCTCTTGCAGAAACATATATATAAAACGTAAACATAGAAATACATTTGTAAATGCATGGATTCACGCGGAAATAATAGTAAACGTATACATGCATGATATGCGGGCAATACCCATAAATATAAACACAGTTATAAATCATACACATGATAACCCATAAAATTGAACATGTAAATGACAATGCAACATGTAAATTTATCACATAATTGACACTTATCTTGGTAACAATATAACCAACTATGTGCAGACCTTCCACGAACCTCCTAGCCTTAGACCATGTTGTTCATCACTCTCAACAGTGGGTCACCCCCGAGCTGGGACTAAACTCCACCTGGGTAAAGGGTTCCTAACCAGTATAATGGCTCATAGACAACAAGAAAGACTTTGTCACAGGTGCTCACTCAACTAATAGCCTATAGTCCCTCATTCCCCACATGCCTGTCCCACCTTAGGAAGTGTGCTCCTTCTATGCTCAACAGTCCTTTGGCTACCCCACTTCCTTTCTGGGCTTCATCAACAGGCCGGATAGATAGTCTTAGAGCCATGTAGCTGTAGTTTAGCATCTTTAGGAAATCAATTCCCAACAATTCTCTCACCCAGAGAGAAATTTCTCACAGGCTTGACAACCCGCCTCTTCAACATCCCACAGGCCTGACAACCCGCTTCTTCAGTCCAACTCCCAAGATAACCAGATACACAAACAAATATGGATACAGATACAGGTTCAGGTGCAGTGACATGAAGGTATGAAGGATAGCTCAATGGGTGTGTGAATGCTCATGGATGATTTTCTGGATGACTGAATGATGGATGGAATCCTGGAAAGAATGATGGATGAAGTGATGGTCAGAATCCCCCAAAATGAACTAAGTCCAAACAATATGTATGCATGTCCCCAACTTGACACTTGTCATGTTGGGAGCTACTTTGGCCCACTTGTCCCCAACTTTGGAACTTAGGATAAAACAATTATCCATACTTTATGATTTAATAAATATTAATATAATGTTCCTTTTTGGCTTAAGCTCTCTATATTAGCCCTTTTCTTAACTTTTATCCCCGACCCTTTCCCTAACTAGTGGATTTTAGTCCCCCATCTCTTTTATTGTGGTCGGTCTACGCACAATGATGTATTTTATATTAATGATGATACATGTACAAAATAGGCGCACTCACCTTTAACATCTAGTCTCTCCGACCTAATAAAAACATAAGCATCCTAGCTTATAATAGCTATCTCACCAGCCTATAAAAAATAACATATACACAAAGGCTCCCTGGCCTCAAAATCGCTCGCACTTAAGTTACTGTGCACGGTATCCTTGAATGTGCACACTTCATCATTTTATTGTGCAGGACATGCACACACTATGCCATGAAATGTGCATACAAAATGATATCAATCAGCTCACTATCTTAAGTACATTTTCATTTACATTTACAATTGGGTTCAACCTAGGGATATTACATATTATGTGATGTTGCCCCGCTGGATGTCTGTGATGTTCTCTTGGGCCAACCACATATGTGGAAGTGCCATGCTATCTATGAGTCTCGAACCTGTAATGTCATTTTTACTCTGGGGGGTCATCTCTACAGGATACCAGAGGTAGTTTCACCTACTATCCCACTTAAACAATGCCGCAAGGTAGTATCTCATACTACAAAATTCAAATTCGTCACAATCTGTTCAAATGGTGAACAAAAGGATACTACAACAACTACACCCTTGACCCAAGCACCTTCTATCCAAAATAAGAAGGTTGAAAATAAAGCAACAACACACAAACATTCCTTATGCACCCAAACATCTCATGTAGCCCAACTGGTTGAACATATTCAACCCCGCCAACAATAGGTTCATGACAACCTTCCACAATGCAACGTCTCTAGCAAGGCAAGCATCGCACCAAGATTCAATCGCTTTCCCCTCTCCCCTGAGAACTCAACAAAATAGAGACCATTTCTTCCTAAGGAGGGAGGATTGATGTAGGTGGATATCGGTGTCCACCCACCTCTTCCAACTGGCTCAAAACAATTTTCTAACGATTTTGGCAATTTACTATTTTTAGCAATTTTTAATTTCTAGGGCCATTTTGAGGGCCTAAATAAAGGTTTTTTGGGATCGAGCTTCTCAATGATATCCAAAGGCTCTAATTGAGCCCCCAAAATTAATATCCTCTACTATACCTTTCCAATGAGATATCATGTGCCCCAAACAAAGATCGTATGCCAAAGTTATGCCCCCTGGAAGTTGATACACCAAACTACCCAAAATGGGGTCCACAAAACTGTTGCCTTTTCATATTCCGGTGTCAGGGTTTTGAATTTTATTTATGATAAAAATGACTTTGGAGCCTCATTGTAAAATCATCTTCTCACGGATGTGAGTAGCTGTCACATCTCTTCTCAGAGATAAGCTACCACCATTCCAGCGAGTCTTTTTGTACTCTGTATTTTACAGTCTTTGTACATTTTCACTCATTAATAGAAAATTGTGTATTACTGTATATCTGTGTTTATGGTTGCATCTCTGATACATTTCTGTTATAATATTGGATATCTGAGATATCTCTGTACATTTATTTATTATATCTCCGCTCTCATTTTGTGCCAAAAATAATCCGGATCTGGTTGATGCATGGTTTGGTACATGTGTTGGTACGCAGTTGATGCACGATTTGATATAGGTTTATGCATGTTTGATGCATGGTTGGTACATGTTGATGTACATGATTTATGTACATGGTTGATGAGTGATGTACATAGTTTATGTACATGGTTTGGTGACATCTATGTGATTTGATTTGGTTGATGATGGTATATCAGTGATGGTGACAGTGATAGTGATAGTGACAGTGACAGTAACAATGATAGTGACAATGACAGTGAAAATGACAGTGACAGTGACAATGATAGGGTCAGTGACATGTTAGTTGATGTGACAGTGATAGTGATAGGTTGTTTAATGTGACATTTGTAGTGATAGGTTGGTTGATATGATAGTGACAATGACAGGTTGGTTGATGTGACACTGGCAGTGACAGGTTGAAAGTGGAAGTGATTGATGTAGTGACAATTTGGTCTACATTTATATTTCAGGGCGACATGATGGGGAAAGAAAAGGGGTTCGTAGCATCCTCTCGGTTTGTGCCAGAGAATTTAGAGAGTTGGAGCTACCTTTAGGTTGGAACTTGAGAATCAGGGGGTTGTATCCTCCTTCTGGTTAGAGCTAGAGAACTCAAGGAGTTGGAGCTTCTTTCAGGTTGGAGCCTACGAATCAGGGGGTTGTATCCTCCTTATGGTTGGAGCTATATAATTTAGGGAGTTGTAGCTTCCTTTAGGTTGGAGCTTGTAAATAGGGGGTTTTATCCTCCTTTCAGTTGCAACTCAAGAATTGGGAAGTTGGTGCTTCCAATGAATGTATTCTTGACAATATATAAGAAATCATTCTGTGGTTTTCTCCCATTTGGGTTTCCATGTAAATTCTAGTGTACTGTGTATTTGATGTGATGTTTCTTATGTTTATATTCTCATGATCTATTTATTATACATTGATGATATAATGCTTATAAAGTTGAAGTTTATATATTATGGTTAAAAAGTGGTAAAAGTGTTCATAATAATTCAACCCCCTCTCAATATTCCAACAATTGGTATCAGAGTCGGTTCCTTCAGGAAACAATTTAACCACTAGAAGGTAGATCATGGAGATTAAGAATAGTGCATACATAGATAATGGAATACCATGGTTTGACAATCATATTGGTCACAAATATGAGATGTGGAATATCAGGATGAAAACATTTTTACATGCACAGGGGTTTGATGTTAGGAAATTAGTTGTTATAGGATACACCGCTACAACGAAACCTACGAAGACTGAAACCAAGAAAGAATTGAAAATAAATAACATAATATCAATGGATTTCATCTTGGAAGGATTACCTGATTCAGTACAAGAGAAAGTGAGAAAATTTTCATCAGCCAAAGAACTTTTGGAAAAGCTACAAAATATCTATTCAAATAAATCTCATCCTATCACATGTCTAGAGCATACTAGTAAAAAAAAGGAATATGTTAAATCTGAATGAGAAGAAATATTCTCATCATGTCAGATAGATTCAAAAGAATAAGTTTGTGAAGAAGACATAGTAGATATTGAAGAAAAACTAATTAGTTCTTTAGACAAACTAAATAAAGAAAGAGAATAAAATAATTCACTCGAGAAAGAATTGATCAAGCTAAAGGAAGGTGTTCAAAGTTATAAATAAGTCCAAGTAGAAGAAGACAAAAGGATTGAAGAAACATACACAATTCAAATGGAAGAGAAGCAGTGTTTGGAAGCTTAAATTGTAGCACAAAGAAAGGAAGAAGAGAAGAGAGAGAGACGATTTTGACAGATCATCTCAAGGAAATATCTAAGGATTTAAACCATATTGAAGAAGAATTTAGTCAAAAATAAAAAATACTTGAAGAAGAAATCATCTCCTTGAAGATCCAAATTGAAGAAGGAAAGAGAACAGAATAAGTCAGGAAGATTCAGATGATGAAGAAAGCAGAAGAGATTGAGAAGCTTGAAGAATAAGTTGTCAAATTAAGAGTTAAAATCGTCAAGCTCAACAAAAACATTGAAGAGAGAGAAACACCCACATTATCAATAAATAAATTTGAAGATAAACACTCCAGGTTTCCAAAAAGGAAGAATGAATAAAAGAGAAAGAGTTATGAAGAACTACTCAAAGGAAGGAATCATGGTCAACAAGAATCAAAGAAGAATAAGTATAATAAAGATACATCCTCAACAAGACCTTCCACATTCAAGCAACAAATAATATTCAATCATGATAAAGGAATCAACAGAAGAGAAGATCATGATCAACCGAGGAAGGAATTCAAAAGGACTACACCACAAATAATATCATTCACTCCTAGACATGAAAATTTCTTTTATGGCCATTGTTTTATTTGCACTAACTTTGGACATAAGGTTGTAGATTGCAGAGCATATGGAAAAAATATTTAGACAAGTAATACCTATGTGGCTCCCCACAACATTGAATGTTACAAATTCCACAATTATGGTCACATAGCTCAGAATTGTAGAAGCATGATAGAGCCGTCCATGAAAGAAAATATCGATGTCAGGAGCACAAAGGTTTGGAGAAGAAAAGAAAGACAGGAAGAACAGGTGAATAAAGAACAGGCCCAAAAAATTGTACTCTTAGGAATTGCATTGCCACATCTTAATGAATCCATATGAAAAAAGGAATAAGTCAGAGTTCAAAGAGATGATGAGTCTACAAATGAAGAGGAAGATTACTCCACATTAGAGTGAATTCCTCCATTGTTCTAATCCATCCGACTTGGATACTCCCAGTAAATATGAATATTGAACATGGGCAGTTGATGCAATAGCTACTACAGATCAAATAACCATCCTTCAAGAATTTTTAACTGTTTGCAGTGACATATTCAGAGCAGTCCAATAACAAAAGTAAAAAATGACAGATTGATCGATTGAGAAGTAGTTTTCCCATGCAGATACAAGATGAATATCATTGACACACTTTATAGGTTCAAGGATGTACTACAGATAAGTGAGCATATTTGATTCAGTCTGAGAAATAGGAATATTTGATGATCAGTTACAAAAATGAAGACTTCATAATAGTATAGTGATAGATGGCTCAACATTGTGGACAATTAAGTAGAAAATTTATGGAAAACTTATGACATATGGGAAGATACTGATTTTTGAGATCATTGGAAGGACATATATATGATAGATCATATTTACAATTGGAATTAGTGGAATTAGTAGAAAAGTGGAATCATTTAGTCACAAGAATAACTCAACATAAGCTATATCGTTAGAGGGACATCGTTGAAAACCATAGTCATTTATGTATAAAATAGTGAACATGATAGGCCATGAAGATTTGAAGTCAAAGAAAATTTGAATGCTTTTTATATATGTCAGAGAATTACAAGAGGAAGCACCAATGGACAAGAAACATCAGAAGAGAGGAAAGGAAGAGTATGCATGAAGTCCCATATTGTTATACATCTTGCAGAGAAGTC
The DNA here is from genome assembly GCA_010110895.2 of Picea sitchensis. NCBI lineage: Eukaryota > Viridiplantae > Streptophyta > Pinopsida > Pinales > Pinaceae > Picea > Picea sitchensis. Next base: position 51,590 of record SNQJ01S0058650.1, read on the forward strand.
AAGGGAAGAGAAATCATCAAAGAAAGAGATCGAGAAAGGAATATTAGTAGCATGCAAATAAGGGGATAGATATCGACAAGGGGGAGTTATCCATTTTCCCATGATTTCAAAGGGAGAGAAAGAGAGAGATCAAAAGAGAAAGATTCAAGCACATGAAGTCAGAGAAGGATTGTTCAGAGAAGGTATAATTTCAGGTGGAGTCACTCTGTGTTATTGATATCAAAAAGAGAAGAGGAACTTGGAAAGAAACATGAGGACATAAACATGTGAAGAGAAAGAACATATGCATAAATATAGGGGGAACAACCCTAAGGAGAGATAACCTTTTCCATTGATGTCAAAGGAGGAGAGAAACATCGAGAGAAACATTTATGAGGACCGATGGTCACAGGGGGAGCATGAGTATTGGAGTATGAGTGTTTCCATCAGTTCCAAAGGGGGAGATTGTTGGACAATTGGTTGTCATTGATGTCAACCCTTGGAGCGTCCGAGATGCCCCAGGTTTGTGATCCATTTTGATGGTAAGTTAGTTGTCATTGATGTCAAAAAGAGTGGTTGATGTCAACAAGTGTGATGGGTGCATTTGAAGAAGTCTACAAGAATCCCCATAGGTGTGGCTATGGAACCTAATGTTTATCAAGGAATAAGGACATGAATGATCGTGTAAATGTACGTATTAGCTTCATAGATGGATAGTACTTGTCATTCCATTTCTAGTGATAGGTGGTACTCCATGTGTATCGTCATGGTTAGAGAGATATGCCCTCATGAAGTTGGAAGCCCTGAAGAATGGTTAAGAAGCCTCTAATTGGTTACAAGTAATTAATGAAAGAGTAAAGTGGTTGCAACAAAAAAGTTCAAGAAGCCCTTAGATTAAGGAGATAAGTTACTTGGAAAAGTATAAATACACCTCAAGGATTCTCTCATAAGGATATACACACATTCATTGAATATCTATATTATGAGAATATTCTGGTCTATTGGAGAATTTGAGGTCGAGTCTGAGGTAGCAGAGAAAGAGCGAAGGAAGAGTGAAAGTTTTGAAGTTGCAGAGAGCTAGTGTTTTTTTGTAACCCTAATTAAGCATGCCCTCCTAGGTCATCTTGAGGGTGTCATGTGAGGCACCATCATAGGTTGTCTAGGGCTCGTCACGCAAGGCCCCACATGACATGAAGTCTTTTTCTCGTGAGGACAAGAAAAAAGTGGAGGAGATATTTTAGTGCTAGGTTGCTAAGGAATTAGGTAAAGCTACAAGTCTGTGTATCAGGATCAAAGGCACCAGGTCAGTTATAAATGTAAAGATATGTTATTCTATGTGTTATGAGGTTTCATCTTGGTGATATTGTGGAACATGATTGAGGCATGTCTTTGTGAGTTTTGGTATATTCCTTGAGGCACATATTGGATGTATGGTACATGCTGGTTGAGGTATATTTGATGAGGTTCATTGCTGGTGCATATCTTGAATATATTGGCACATGGTTATGGTAATTAGTTGAGGCATATCATGAGTGATACGGCACTTCTTTGAGGTATATGTTTGATTATATGCTGCATGGTCAGAGGCATATGTTTTTTATATTGGTACATGCTTTGGTACTTTGTTAAGGAACTTCATTGTTGATATCTTATGGTACATGGTGTATGGGATGATTGAAACATATCATGAGTGATATGGTATATGGTTGTGGCACATCTCATGGTACATGGTTGACAGTTTGGTACATGTGTTGGTGCATGGTTGATGCATGATTTGGTAGAGGTATTGATGTGCATGGTTGATTCATGGTTTGGAATAGGTGGTGGTGCATGGTTGATGCACGTTTTGGTATAGGTGTTGGTGCATGGTTGATGCATGGTTTGGTACAAATGTTGGTCCATGGTTGATGCATGATTTAGTATAGGTTGATGCATGGTTGATACATGGTTGGTACAGGTTGATGTACATGGTTAATGAGTGATGTACATGGTTGATGTACATGGTTTGGTGATATCTATGTGAGTGGATCTATTTGATGATGGTATATCAATGATGGTGACAATGATAGTGATAGTGACGGTGACATTGATAGTGACAGTGACAATGACAATGATAGTGACAGTGACAGGTTGGTTGATGTGACAGTGACAATGACAATGACATGTTGGTTGATGTGACAATGACATTGACAAGTTGGTTGATGTGATAGTGACAGTGAAAGATTGGTTGATGTGACAGTGACAGTGACAGTTTGATAATGAAAATGATTGTGGTAGTGATAGTTTGGTATACATTTATATTTCAGGTTGGAGTCAGAGAATCATAGGGTTTTAGGCTCCTTTTGGTTGGAGCTAGATAACTCAGAGATTTGGAGCTTCCTTCAGGTTGGAGCCTGGGAATCAGGGGGTTGTAGCCTCCTTCTTGTTGGAGCCAAATAATTTAGGGAGTTGTAGCTTCCTTTAGGTTGGAGCCTATAAATAGGGGGTTGTATCATCCTTTCAATTACAGCTGTAGAATTGGGAAGTTGGTGCTTCCAATGAATGTATTCTTGAAAATATATAAGAAAACATTTTGTGGTTTTCTCCCATTTGGTTTTCCACGTAAATTCTGGTGTACTGTGTATTTGATGTGTTGTGATGCCACTTATATTTATATGCTCATGATATATTGATGATACATTGATGACATAATGTTGATAAAGTTGAATTTTATATATTGTGGTTAAAAAGTGGTAAAAGTGCTCATAATATTTCACCCCCCCTCTCACTTCCAACAATTTTAACTCGTGACCTTCTTCTACCACCCTTCACAGTTTTAATATCTAACAAAGGCTCATTCTAGTTTTTTATCTAGCCAAACCATGTGTGACTTATCCTTATGAGCATTCAAAAAAAATTCCATAAGATAAATTCACACTCATATCACCCAAGAGGCTAAGGAATCTCTTACCTTCACATAATTTGTCACTACCTTATGTAATTGCAACCCTTTGTTCAAAAGGAAGCAACAACCCTAGTCTCTTGCTTGAGATATAATGAGTTAAACACTTGTGTGGGTCCTTACTTCAGTGAACATGAGTGGCGAGTACCATGTACACTTTCATGAATTTTAGTTAACCCTTATCAATGAGTGATCCTAGGGTGAGTGGAGTCTTCACATGGATGAATGCAAGATAAACCTTCATGATTCACCCTTGCCAGCATGAGTTCCTATTGTAATTGCACTTTCATATTTAATCATGAAGCAATTCACTCTCCTTTCCATTGAGCCTCTAACTATGATAACATGAAAAAACCTATTGTATAACCCTCATTGGAAAAAGGGTGTTTAAACCTTGGCTTGGATCATGCCGAGGGATTTTAGTGTGAGGCATGAGTACGATGGTGAAGAACATCCATTGATGAAATATGATGCTTATGAATTTTCAAAGTATTTGGTGCACATTTTCCACCTCTACCAATACAATCCTTCGACTCATGAGGTAAGCCATTGAGGCATCAAATTGTTGAGTAATATGTAGCTTAATGGTAGAAATTTATGGATATGTTTAGTCAATTTTGAGTGGAGGGATATTCTTGTTGAGTTGAGAAGTTCCCCTCGAACCCTCTTCATGAGATTTTTCATAGATTAGATTAGGTCTCACAACTTTATCAGTGAAGTGTCGACCCTAATTTTCTTTCTCCCTCCTTTAGGTTTAATTTTGTGACCAAAAGGCCATTTTTTTTGTGCCCAACACTCTCGCCTCTTCCTTTGTGATTGAACATAGTGATTTGGCCTTTCCTTGTGCACCTACGAGGTCTTATTTGCAACTAATCCCAACTACATGAACATTGGGTGCCTTTTATCCCATATCCTAGGGATAACTAAGGAGATTATGTCTCGAGGCCCATCAATCCTAGACATGGAGTACCAAGAGCCATATGACTTGAGCTTGGTCTTGGATGGCACATATTTTCTTCAGCGCCTTCTATCTATCAACAACAACAACATCCATTCCATCGACTTTGGTTTTGAAGTAGTAGTGAGTCTTTCTCCATGAGGAAACAAGTATGGGTATCATGGTATGTGTCACTCTGATTCTCAAAAACATTTGAATATGTGCATTGAATTCTCTTTTTGTTTCATGACATTTGCTTGGAAATTATTCCCTTTAACTTTTCCTTACTTGGGGGGGATGACATAGTGCCCTAGTAAGTTGGTTCCCTTAGGGATGAGTTGCCAATGGGTGGGTCTATGAAAGGTCATCGTCCATTCCATCCATACTTACTACTTTTCATCATTATCCCTCTAATCTATCCCCTACATTAGTTTGTGCATTAGGTTTGCCAAGCTAGTAAGGGTTGTACCTTGCCTTGTGGGAAGAAGGGGATAAAGGCCCAGAGGGTAAAATTAGCTAGAAAATGTTAAAAGCCATGATGAAACCTTGCGATGCTTCTCCCAGGGATTCCTGAGAAAGAAATAAAAGGCTTCTCAGCAAGAAAAGGGGACCTGTAAAATAAAATAAAACGCAAGTCCTAGTTGGTGGATAAGAGGTCTCATCATGATTTGGCATATTAGTTCCATGGCGATGTAGTGGTATGAAAGTACTATTCATATAGTCACCAAGCTAGGGTTGTGTCTCTTGGTGGCATAACCAAGAGAAAGGGGGTCTCATCACGAGCCAACCTTCTCATTTCCGTGAAATTCTTGTGGGTAACGTTGTCACCACTGGTCACCATGCCATGGAAATGTCCTCCAAGTATTATCTTGAAAAGAAAAAGAAATAAGATAAAGAGTAAAAGGAATTGAATGGGCTAGGAAACAATTGAATCCATGACAAGGTGCAACTCACCCTGTATAGGGGCACCCATAGGCAGGACCTACATTTCCCTGTCATCACTGCACCCCTTGCCCAAACATTCACTACACCATATCATACATTTACATGACCTATATTGGTAGTCACCTAGGAAACACCCCACACCTAAGGAGGATTATGCCAATAGGACATCCTAAGACCCTCTCCAAACCTGGCTTGTTAAATAACATAACGTCTTTGAACATTTGTTTGGGTAAAGGAGGGTTTGATGCACATGTTTGGGTAACTTGATTATTAGATGTGATTTAAATTGCTATGATCCCTATGAATTATGAGCCCATGGAGGGTGTACTTGTTGTTTCTACAGGACCATGCCCGAAAGACAGGTACATATGGGGAGCTGATTAGTTTGGAACTCCATGGGGTTGATAGCCCATCAGATTGATTCTGTGACCCCAACGAAGGGCATAGGGATACTAGAGGCTTGCACCAGAGAAAAAGGAGGATGTTCCACCAGAGACACTTTGGAAGGACTGGAACTAGGGGGGCTTGCCCTCCCACCATGACATTGTCCCTTGAAGGCCTCTGACATCATCATTTTGATCCTTGATGTCATCTAGTTAAGGTTTTGACATGAGGACGGCTTGGTTGGCATGTGTGGCAAATTATGAAGCCTTTTGAGGCCTAACGTTTCACTTTTGAGGCTTAGTGTTCGATGAAGGGGCCTAATGTCACCCTAGGAGGGGCATGGCATCATCCCTAAAGAGAAAAATAGGGTTTTAATTGTTAATTTTATGTAAAACTAGATTTTTTTTGTAAACTGGCAATGTCGGCCTTTTTAGACCTAAAATGTAATTAAAGGCCATTCATATTGTATAAATAGAGAGTTAATACTCTCATTTTTTCATCATCTTTCACTCACACAAGTGTGAGGTATTAAATTCGGCCTATTTTAAGGCTTATTGGCTTAAATTAAGTGGTGTGCAACTCTTGGAGGAGGCTAGTTTTGGTCTATTTTGGCATTTTCATGGTGGAAAGTCTTCAACTAGGGTTTGTTGCTATATTATTCTTGATGAAGTAAGTAAAAGTCTGAAATCCTTCCTTATTTTGAATGGTTATGGTAGATTGGCTTATTCATTTCTAAGATTATGAAATTGCTAGTTTGAAACCCTAGGAGAAAAGCACATGTTATTGTCCTTTTCTTTATAACTCTTCACCTACTTGATGTTACTAGAGAACATCTCCCTTGAATAATATACTAGAGCCCTACCTTTGTAGCACTCTAGTAGCATTTCTTCATTAAGATTCTTACATTTATTTCAAGTTTGATCTAAAGAAGAAGGAAATCGCTAGGGCCTAGGGTTACCTACTTTCTAGCATATTTTCCTTCTAGGGTTTTAGATATTGAGGCCTTAGGTTACTAACACCTCAATCATATTCCCTTTCCTTTAGCTCATTTATTATCATTTTTTGTTTTCCCTCTAATAATTGATACTGCAAACTTTGAATCCATTTACCTTAAAAGGCACTAGTTCACACCTTACAAGTGATTGATTGACTAAAATAACTCTTAAACCATCTACCTTAAGACCTTTTACTAACTATTTCTAACTTTAGATTAGACTAACTTACTAACTAATTTGTTGTTTTTGCAAAATATTGCTTCAACCACCTATAACAACAACAAATTCATCTTAAAAGCAATATTTAAAGCTGATTATACATTGCTATAATTTCTTCTGACAATTACTATCATTTTTTCAAGTTTATGTTATCATTTCTTGTCATTTTTGAAGCTCTATTGAGGCATAAATGTGAATCTATTGGTAAATATATAGTGTTGTTATAAATGCTTCTATTTTCTTCAGCTTTTATATCAGCTTGTTCATTTTATCAAAATTCTATGGTTTTATGAGGCACTAACATCATATGGTACTTGCAAATAGCATATTTTCTTGTTGTCTTGTTCTGGGAAGGTACACTTAAATATTATTTTGCTTCATCTCATTTAAACCCTTGGAAATTTTTATAAGAGTGACCGGTGAGAGGGGTGGGACTTTCTTAATATTTTTCCTTGGCCTTCTCAAACCCCCAGGTCATTGGGGATGTCTCCACTGGGGTACTGCTCCTAAATAGAAAGAGGTGTCTTATTAAGGTGACAGTGATAGGACATCCTCCTTGTTACGCCAATTTAGTGTTCACTTGCCTTTGGCTTTGGGCAAGTACAAATTGTGCGATAACATTTTGGTGCCATTTCCAAGGAACACTGAGTCGATTCTCCTCAAAGACGACACTTTTTGGTAAGCCTTTCCCCAAAATCCTTTATTTTACAAAGCTTACTACTAGAGAGGGAAAACCTCCCTATGAACTACACTAGGGTTCAACATGTAGGCAGATCTAACCATCTAAAAGTCTCCTACTTTTCTAACTACCCCGAATATACCCCACATTCATGCATGAAATACAAAGTGAAAATACCAGGTAACTTTACCTTTTAATCTACGTCCGGTGTCGATTCTCTCGCATTCGATAACTCCGCTGACTACAAGACTCCTCCCAAGGCTAACCTGCATTCACAAACAGATAAACATGAAAATACAAAAATGCATATCATATATAAATCATGGGTTAGATGTTATTATAGGACATAAATCAAATACAAATATTAGACACATCATATTTTAGGACAGAAAAAGTATTCCTTTTATTGATATCACAATGTTTACTTACAACAAAGGTTGGCGACTGCTCCACGAACCTGGTCCAGGATCCTCTTCCCCAAGGCTCTTCATGTATCTTTCTCCTCTCACACTTCTTCTAGGGAAATGGCATAGGCTTACAATGGAGGAAAAATTCAAGAATGGGAAATTCTGATGCAAATCTCACAAGGTGGCTACAAATTCTTGGGGCAAGGAGGGGATGTGAAACGGGTAGAGTTTCACTGTTCTTATGCTTGGCTTAGGAATGAGACCCCAAAACCTCCTTTTATATGACAAAAGGATAGTTATTCAGTTGGGTGACGGGCTATAGGTAGTGGGATAGTTGGAAAACTACCCAATAGCCTGTAATCTCAACGAATTCCTTGCAACTTTTTAATTTTTGTAACTTTTGTGGGTATATGCGGGCTTTAATGGTGCAACTAGCATACATACATGAGTAGTAGTGGTGCAAAAAGAGTGTGTACATGGGTAGTAGTGGTGTAGGGTGCATACATCTTCAAATATAGTGTTTTTAAGAAGAGTTGCTCAGTGATGGATTGACAAAAATAGAAAGTAAGAGGGCCTGATGCTAGGTATCCATGTATGGTGCAATTTAGGGTTATAACAGATGCCCTCTAATGTGTGAGTTCAGAAGAGAATATGATGGATGAAATACATTACAAAATATTTACCAACGTACGAAGCGAATGAGCCCGTGACCATATTTCGAGAGGTGCCATCTGCAAAAATAACAATTATCTCAGCAAGGCGGGCATACCCATGCTCGGGATGAAATAAATAATGGCTTCCAATCAAATACACTGTAGATCCATGTAATATAACTATATAAATTGTATCTGTGAGCAATACACAATGGATATACATCTAAAAATCAAAGATATACATGTATAGTATCCATCTTCAAGAAGTCAATGACGCCTAATGCCTGGAGATGAGGCCTTCAAAGCTCGAGCAACAACTTCATGATCATCAAAAATCAAGTAGGAGTGTAATGTGAGTGTACAAATTCACTACCTAGAGGTCTTCGATGGATCGTTGGGGAACAAATAAGAGGATATCGATGATCAGGAAGAGAACTTCACTGATTTCAAACAAGAACTTGATTGGACTTTGGGGATGGTCGGGCATGAGGTCAAGAGAAAAAATGCAAAAAGGCCGACTCAGTTTGGGTAAAATTTCCCTTGGACAATAGCATGATATATGATCAGACTCAGACATCATGACATTGACATAAGTTCACAATGTAGGAGGCAATGCAAAATTGTCCATGTGTTTGGACGAATAACCAAGTGGAGGAGGACACAACTTTATGTAGCGAGAACAACTTCCTAAGTTCATATTAAATCCCAATGCTTGAAAAACAAATGAAAGGATGTGCTTTGTCCAAGGGCGACTCATTTTTCTGCCATAAAAAATAAAATAAATTTCTCGTCCTTTTTTTGGGGTATTTTTTTTTTTTTTTTNTTTTCAATATTTTGGAGAGCTTGAAAAAGAAAAAAAGAATGCTACATTACAAAGGAGAAATGGGTGTCGCAAGAACACTAGTTTCGAGCACAAGGAACATACTAATTCTCATAGCAAGGAGACATGTGCAGGGAAAGGACTCTAGGGGAAAATTCCTCCATGGGTCAAGGTGTCAGGTTGCAGAGGCAAAGTGCTACAAGGCTTGTGTATAAGGAATGCTTCAAAGGTTCAGTTGAGAGCAACATGGAGCCGACATTTACTAAAGAATATTTAAAAGTGAATCATCTCCCAGTGAGATGAATCTATCAAGGTGTACCTTTTTCCTCCTTAATCTACAGGCCAAAAAAAGGGGTAAACTCATGCCAGTGGATGTTTTTCCTAACCAATTTAACGAGTGTGAAAGAACAAGGTCACTCAATGATATTTTCAATTTTAAGGAGTCTGAAAAGAGATTAACTATGGAATCTATAGGGGATGTTATTCTGGACCAACTTAATGAGTGTGAAGGAATAAGGTCACTCAACAATCATTTCAATTTTAGGGAGTCTGAAAAGAGCTTAACTATGGACTTTGTGGGAGTTCCTTTCTCGTAAATTTAGTCCCTCAGGCCCAAAAAAGGGTTAAACTTATACCTGAGAATACTCTTCTAGCTAGCCAAAGTTCCTAGAGTATACCTTTGTTCGTAAAATTGACCATCTAGACCGAAAAAAGGGGTAAAATACCATCGGGTAGACGTGCCTTCAAATTTTATTTTGGCGATCGTGAATGAAAACAAGATCACTCGACAATCTTTTCATGTTTAAAGAGTCTGAAAAGGGATTAAAAGAAGACTCATTTTCTGGGAGTCCCGAGGGTGAGGCCAAGAGTGATGACACATCAGGCATATGAGGCTCAATCATGTAATCATGACAAGACTAACAAGGATTCCTGAGTCTAAAGTCATTAACGACGGCATGGACACCAAAATGCAACTAGGATCTACCTAGGGCATCCATGTAAAGGTAGGATCTACCACCTCACCACGACACTTCTAAAACAATAATGACGGTTCTATGTTGCATTTCAGTGGGATTGATCCTATGGAAAAGAGGAAAAAACAATGAGATGCAAAAAGTGGAGGTGGAATCCTAACTTAAATGCAAAAAGTTAGAAAAACGACTTTTACCAAAGAATATTTAAAAGTGAACCATCTCCCAAAAAGTTTTTCAAACCAAAAGTGAAGTGTATCATAACATCCAATGAGAAACTCAAGAACCATGTTAAATGATTTACACGCTAGAAAAAATGACAAAAGGGTTTGAAAAAGTGGCAAAAAAGGCCAAAAAAGTATATAAATAGAAGCTGTCAGCTCATTTTCACCATTGCAAATTGAGAATTAACCAAAAAGATAAAAATACCCCTTTGCTAAAAGAGTTGATTCTGGGAGCTTCAGAGGACGAAACAAACTTTCGTTGGACCATGTAAGTACAAACTAACCCCTTTTTCATTTCCATACTTCCTTTCTGCATTTCTTTTGGTTTTTGGGGTGGTGTGCCCCTTTAGAAAAGGGTGTCCCTATGTGTATGCGGGTTGTCCGAGAACAACCCACGTATGCCCACAGGAAGAAAACAATTTGCCTGCATGCATACGTGACTGTGTCCAAGACAAATCGCATACACCCTCAATAGAATAGAAAAAATGAAAGGCAAGAGCTAACTCCCCCCATGAACTTGTCATGTAACAGGATGTATGTCCATTGGAGAGAGAGGAAGCACGAGGATATAAATATCTTGGTCGATGAGGACCCTATAGCTATGGCCTCATTGAGACAATGCGGGTTATGGAATTTTTTCTGGTGTCCATTCATGAGGGCACAACCCAGGCTGTTGAATGCCTTGGTGTATTAGTGGCACCCTGACGTTGAGGTGTTTATGCTTGAGGGGCAGTCGTTGAATCCAATGACTGAGGATATCTACTTTTTGACTGGCCTCTCGAGGAGAGGGGAACTAGTCAACTTGCATGATTTTTCCCCTGGACCCCACAACATCCTCGAGTTTATCGGAATGTATTGTGAGGCCGACACTACGAAAGTAGGTTCTCTGGTGTCGATCCAGAATATTACCAACCTATCACTAAAAGTGATAGTTTTACTTATTGGGTAGATCATTGGATCTGTGACCTTACATTAGGCCTCTTGGGTGCATATGCATTGTGCAGTGCAGTGCTTAAACACACGATTGTTCGACTGGAGCATGATCATGCTTGACTGCATGAAGAGAGCTCATCGAGTGTCATAGGCGGAGTAACAAAAACTTCGGATTTGGTACCATTTTATGTTCATTATTATTTGAGAGGGTACACAATCTTAGTCCACGAGAGACTGTGTGGGGGCATGTGGCCTCACTCCCAACAATGTGTAGATAGGCAACATTGATGCTGTAACAGGGGGGGAAGGGCCATAGAGTCCTTTGATGATGCATTTTTCGACTGGTGGGCACGATAGATTCTGGTGATAGAGGACTACTCCTACACCATGATCAACTTTTCCAGGGATCCAGACATGCCCGTACCTCCTAGAGATGAGCGAGGAGAGATGGGTATGTTTATTTTTTAAAGTTATTTAATTTTTAAATTATTTGTATATATATCATTTTTATGTGTACCAGAGTACCTGGAAACTATGTATCTATTTATGTATAGATGTGGGACTAGTGCGTCCAACGAACTTGTCGAGGACCATGCGGCGTCCTCGACCAGAGGCAGTGCTAGTCGCAGCCGCTGAACCAATAACAACAATAGTAATAGGAACAGGGGGACCTCTAGCTAGAGAGGCTGAGAGATTTTTTAGATGGGTGGAGTGGAACCTCACCGCGCTAACTCGTGCAGTCCCCATGGCCGAGATCGAGGATCTCCCGCCATCGATGCAACCTTACGTAGTTGGAGTGCCACGAACCTAGGTCTAGCTCTTTCGGCGTTTGGAAAACATCGTTGTTCACTATGGCATGACCAATAGGCCCCGTGCTTAGCTAGGGTAGACCACTTATGTGCC
>SNQJ01S0058650.1:63589-73749 GCA_010110895.2 Picea sitchensis
TGTCTTATGGATAACATTTTTTACAAATGCATTTACATGTGTATGTGTGTGTTTATTTTTATGTGTGTGCAATATGCCAATATAATACTTGATTAGCTAGAGTATTTGTCATTTGATTTAATCTCCTAGGAACATGGATATACATAATGTAATCAAAGAAACATTCTAAGAGTCGTACCCTAAGTAACAGTTGGTGTAGAGTAGGATCATAAACGCGGTAAACCCCATTTAACTGGGACACAACCAACTATGCATCTAAGTAGACTCGAAGGTGACAGATACCATACGACAAAGTGTCACAAAGAAACTCTATCATTGTGCTCTACTCGAAGACATTGTTTGTGGCGTCACCTAAATAGATACCTCCAAAAGATAACAACTCCCCTTGAGGTGTGAAGATCACCCAAGATGCGGAAGCAAGCCTCTAAGTGTGTTGTCTAGCATCGTCCTCGAACACAACAAACACCTCTGATTCACTTGAAATCTGCCACAGTGAAAAATATGACATCAATAATGACATGTCCATAAAGTAAGAAAAGACAAAAACTAGTTGTATAAGAACTATACATATGTACAAGAATTCACCCAAGGTAACCCACCTACGAGTAATACTTCTTAAGGTAGAGCCCATTTCTAGGCTTCGCTAAAGCTTTTCCCTCAAATTCAACCAGATTATAAGCGCCCTTCTTTAGTACCTCCTTCACGATGAAAGGTCTGAACCACATGGTTTTGAACTTGCCTACCCCCACGGGATCCTTATCTTGGTCGTAGACCAGGAAAATGTCGCCTTCAAATAAAATCCGAGGATGAATGGACCGATCATACTGACACTTGATATTTTCTTGTGAGCCTCGTTAGCCAAGGCTGCATCACATCACTGCTCATCGAGATGATCAATATATAATAAGTGTTCCTCTAGTGGTGAAGTGTCTGGCAATAATTGTACTGCCAACTTTAGAGATGGGTTTCAACACTCAATTGGCAAGAGTTCTTTTAGCCCGTAAACGAGTTGAAAAGGTGAGAAATTGGTGGCAGTATTTACAGACGTTCGGTAGGCCCAAAATGCTAAGTACAATATCAAATGCCAATTTGACTTGGCATAATTGATCGTTCTCTACAAAATAGTCTCAAGGGACTTATTCATAGCTTCCACCTAACCATTCACTTGTGCATAGTAGGGTGATGAATGATCTTGCGTCAACCGAAGCTTTGATGTTAAATCAAACATATTGTTCTGAAAGTGACTACCATGGTCAGTGACAATCTCCTTCGTGATGTCAAACCTTGCTATTATCTGATTGAAAATAAAGAGAACTATTGTTCGCCATCATTATTGAGCATTGACATAGCCTCGACCCACTTTGTGAACTAGTCTACCACTAAGATATTATAATGATGCCCCCTGGCTAAAACTGGGTGGCATGTAGTGAAATCAATCCCCCACTTGGTGAAAGGACCAACAATAATGAAGGGAAACATGGTAGTGGGGTGGGCCCTCATCTTCCGAGAGAAGATATGACACGAGTGGCACTTCTTGATTGATTCAACGCAATCCTTGATTAACGTCGGCCAAATATAACCAACTCATAGAATCTTATGGGTTGTTGCCAACCCAGAAAAATGACCACCACATGCTCCAATGTTGTAGTCATTAAGAACAAGTTTCACTTCTTCATGAGTGATGCACCAGTGAAGGATGCAATCTACACCTATATGATACAAAGTGTCATCAAGTATGAGATAGTTTTTTTCCTGATGGCATATACGTCGACACTCATCACGAGAAGAAAAGGTAGGGCACTTCAAAGTATGGATATAGACTAGTATATCTCCATACCAGGGGTCCGAAGATGAAATGAGAAAAATATATCCTTTAATCGGTGATTCTTCGGGCATAACATCACTTGATTCAACCGGAAGCTCTGATATAAGTTCAACAAAGAACAGTGAATTTTTGGATTTCGCAGAGATAAAATCCAAGTCAAATTCCTGGAGGATAATGATCCATCTACTGATCTTTCCGCCAATGATGCATCATGTCAATAGGTATTGAAATGGAATCTCAACGACACTGACGGTGGTCTTACGAAGCATAATATAATGAGATAACCGATAGACATCATGCACTACTGCCAACACAAGCTTCTCAACATGGGAGTAGTTGAGTTTTGGTCCAACTAGGCCACGACTCAGGTAATAAATCAAATGATCTTCAAGTAGATTATCCTCTTGAACCAACACCATACATCATACCGATGGTCGAATCTGCAGCGACCACATGCAATAAGAAATCTTTATTATAATTGGGATTCCAAAGTAGAGGGGTAGACATGAGGGCGTGTTTCAATGCTTTGAAAGAGCACTGGGCAACTTCATCCCAATGGAAAGGGACTCCCATCTTCAATAAACGCATAAACCCTTTAGTGATTTCAGCATAGTTTGGGATAAAATGCCGAAGAAAGTTTGCTTTACCCTGTAAGCTTTGAAGTTGAGGGACTGTGCATGGGGGAGGCAACTGAACTATTGCCTCAACCTTCAGAGGATCGACCATGATCCCTGTTTTCAAAACTATGAAACCTAGCAGATGAACCAACGTCACACAAAAAATGCACTTGTTTGGATTCAAGTGAATCTGATAGTAGCGACATCGCTCAAATATTAGTTTGTGGTGCACGGGATTATTATCTCTCTTACGAGATCATGATGCTAAATCATATAGATAAGCCTCGAATATGTGTCTTAGGTCATGGAAAGAAAAAGACATGGCCCGCTGAAAAGTGGCTCCAACATTCTTTAGGCCAAAAGGAATTTTCGGGTAGGCAAATGTACCCCATGGACAGATAAAAGATATTTTATGCTAGTCTTCAGGCTTAATCTGTATCTGATTGTATCCCGAAAAACCATCCATGAAAGAAAAAACCTCGCATCCTACACACTCATCGATAATATGGTCAATGAACGGGGTGGGGAAATTATCCTTTGGACATGCCTTGTTCTAATCACATAAGTCCATACATATGTGAATCGTTCCCTGCCTTTTGTTGATCGGAACAGGATTTGACACCCATTGAGTCAACTGAACAGGGTAGATGAAACTGGCTTTTAGTAGTTTCTCTAATTCATCCTTAACAGTTGCCACTTTTCAAGGATTAACCAGACGAATCTTCTGTTAGACTGTCTTGGCATCAGGATAAGTCGTGATTTCATGTTCGACGATTCATGGATCAATTCTTGGGATTTTCTCGTAGGACCAGCCAAAAACGTCATGAAATTCTTTAAATAAATCTATGTAGATTCAAACTCCTTAGGGGCGCAATCCACTCCGATGAAGACATTCTCCACGATGCCAGTGGTTCTGGAGATGTCAATAGGTATCGTTTCAGCGATGGTTTCCATATTACCCTCGACATAAACTGCATACGTATCCAGAGGATTAATAGGACAAGACCTATCTCTAGTCATAGTCAACACGAATTCTCCTGCCTCTATTCTTATTAACTCTCGGAGGAAATAATATCTGTGATGGAGATCATCCCAAGGTGTGTCTAGACCAGTCAATGCCTCTAAAATTGCCTCGTCATAGGGAAATACCAAGTCTAAAGAATTGGTAGTGGCAAGGGAATCTTGAGCCCAAATAGGCTCGAGAATTGGATCTAACTCCAGTGCAGGAGTCGGATCAGGGTCGGCTAAGCTTGCTGGACACTAGAGTATGAAACATCTATCAAGGATAAGGGCATGGAAATTCCAGGATGCCCTGTTCCTTCCATCGAATCCGATGGTGAAGGAAGAGTCCATGGATCATTAAAGTAAGTCGTACAAAATGAAAACACTTGAAAGATTTCAGCCCTAGGTTGGTCGGGGACAACCGATATCATCTTGGCATCGCCAGAAGGAGGCAGGTAATTAAAAGTACCCATCAACGGTGGGCACAAACCAACCCCCACATTGACGATGTCAGGTTGTGGGTTATCAATTATCGGGACCATGGATGCCCCCAATGAAGGTTCAGGTCTGGAGAAGGACAACTGATCAATGGTCACGATTCAAACCTTGTGTGGAAAAAACAAGACCTGAAAAACTGTGGAAACCACTATATGCATAGCATATGTCCAACTCCTTCCTAACAACATGTTGTAGTCGAGAAGCACATTGACCACTTCAAACCTGATGCACACGGTCTTCCCTCCCAACTGCATGGGGAAATAAGGGATGATTCTATGTGGTCTGAAAGAACGACCATCGAAATCAGTAAGTATATTAGGTGACGAAAACAAAATTGGTTGGCCAATGGCCTTCCAACATGCCAATGACATCACGCATGTTGAGGCTGCCTCATCAACCATTGTGTGGAAAATATTTCATGGTGTGAGCCACTACTATCTCAAACATAACGTGGTATGGGAGACGAGGTTTCAAGTCATTCGTATCAAGCATGATTGTTCCCAGATTACATGTATCAGCAAATCCTAAGGCAGTTAACTGAACCTTTCTGTGCGAAGGGAAGCTCTGGAGGACCTCCAAAGAAGACATCATGCAAGGGATTTGTGACAAATCCTCCACCACAGAGTAATTCTAGGCAGCCCTTGCATTTGGATTATGTGAAGATTTATTGAACACCCCTTTCAGGATGTGTGTCATTGTTTCGCCCATCATCTTCTCTATCTGGAGAGGAAAATATGGTTTTTCAGCTTCTTTACCCTTTTCAGCAGTGTTTGGCATTCTGTAATCGTGTTCCCTAGTTTCTATGTGAGAATCACCTTTCAACATATAAACGTTCGTGGCTGAGGAATTACTAGAAGATAGATGTAACACCCTATTTCCCCTAGTCTGTAAAAATAACTATATTGGTTTGACTTGATGGACCTTTTTATAAAAGGTCAATGAATGTAAATTATGTTATGAATATGTGTTGCATGACTGCTGGGAGAGGGATGTGCAAAAAAAAGAGAGACCACGATGGCTAATAAGAGGTGGTAGAAGGGACCTGGAATGGTTGTGTTAACTTCCACTGAGCCAGTACTGTACTGGTTTATACTTGCTCACAAACCAAAGCAGCTCTCTAATCTTGGAATGGATTTCCCGTCAGATTGGTAGGTGGGGAGGCTCCTGAAGAGTTAATGAGGGGATGAGGGTGAACTGACCATCCATAACAGCCCTCAGACCTGACCACAGACGGTGGAATTCACACCACACGCAACCTTGTAGACATAAATTGGCAAGAGAGGAAATGTGGTAAGGCGGAGAGCAGTGCGCGTGACGGAGATCGTGAAAGAGACTAGAGAAACCCTGGAAATGTAGGGAGTTCTGAATATCAGGAGAAGGAGAGTAACCTTCATCTTGGATTGTTTTCATGTATCAGGAGAAGGAGAGTAATCTTTGTCCTTGATTTTCTGTCCAGATGGAAATAGGAGACTGAACCTCAAAGCATCGTGGTCTAGCTCGGGGGTGGCTAGTGGTAAATCCGTTTGGAGTCACTGAGCCTACAGTTGGGTGGAAATGAGCACCCCTCTTAGCAGTTGCTTCAAACCTAGTATATTTAATAAGTGTTCTATACCTTGTATTTTGAACTAAATATCATGAATGCATGCTTGTATTTGTATGCCCATAATAATTCCTGTGTAGAATGATTACCTAGTGTTTTAAACTGGAGATAATGGATGCATGTGTATGTTTATATGTCACTGTTGGTTTCTGTATAAATGGTTAAGTTTGGAAACCTTATGTAAGGAAGGATAGTTCTCTAAGGTCTCGGAGTCATGGGAGCTTGAAGCCCCGAGAAGTTGAATTTCATGATTCAAGATCAGAAGAGATAGTGAGCCCAATTATAGAAAGAGGGAATACCCTATCATTTGGTAAACAAACGGTCGAAATCCTTTTGTGAATACCCCAGATATTTCAAAATTGATGGATCAAGAGAAGGAGCGCAGGCATTAACACCTCGCCCCTTTCATCCTTTGCAAGTAGCGATGGGACCCAGGACCATAGATCCAAGGATCTGACGGAGCCCTAATGACCGTCGATCTTAGCCTTTGTATGGGCAGGAGAGTAGCATTTGACTGACTCACAACTTGGAGTAGTCAAGGGTAGGACTGCATGAACTCGTGATTCGCGAGATCGTGACGTAATCATGGTTGTTGGATCTAGGGCATGGGAGGACCGTTGGATCAGAAATTTCGTAGTTATCGCCTATCGGGGGTTTAGAACTTGAGGGAGTTTCCTTTCGATTGTGGAAGTCACGAAGAGCCGAATGCCAATGGCTCGTGCAAGAATATGACCCATCCTTAAGTGGGGACCACATGGTTGACAGGTGGCATAACAACAAGCACCTAGAAGAAGGTGGGAACAGGTGACAGATGATGGACACATGTCACCTGGGAAGGAGTCAACCCATTGTTGACTTATCATATCTTGAGAACTCGCAAAGAAGGAGCATGAGGGCTCAACACTCGAACCTGCGAAGTCACAAGATGCGAGTAGCGCTAGTATTTAGCCTAGAAAGCGGGTAACTAGTGGTGGACATGTGTCACACTAGGGAAGAGTCAACCCACTATTGACTTATCGTGGCTCGGGGTTTAGTAGGATGAAGAAGATGGACCTTGATCGCTAAGGCCACGAAACGCCTAGAGCCAAGGTCTCATGTGATGGGCAGTGGTGACACAACTCATGAGCTTAGTATAGCGGGGTTGACCAGTGGCATGTGCATGTCACTTTGGTAGAGTCCACGCAACATTGACTTCTCGCGTCTCAGGGATTCGCGAAAGAGAAGCACGAGAAATCAACACCTGNTAGGCACTAGTGAGGAGGGAGCCATACCCACATAGCATCTTGGGTATCGGTGTTTGGAGAAAGGGGAGCCGAGCGTCTTGATTCCTGACTCGCAAGTTGTGAAAGGTGCTTGTGCTAAGGCCAGCTTGTGGTCATTCGGGGAAGTTTAAGGAAGGAGAGGGTTTGTGCTAGGCCCCATAGAAGTCTCGAGGGTTCTGTTCATCGAAGGAAAAGATGAAAAATATAATTTGTTGTAGTGGGTGTGTGACAACGGAGGGGGTCCCTGACTGCACCCATCTGCGCTCAAAGAGGATTGAGTCAAAATTTTCCCATGTGGAAATGGGTTCATTAACACAGCAGGTTGTCGCTGCACCAATAACTTGCAGGCCTTCGCAAGCCAAGGGAACACGTGAGTCAGATGGTCTTCCGTGCAAAGTTTACATGGATACTTCAAATTTATTTTCTATGTGTTTCCCTCACCAACATTATTGGTGGGTTTCTTATCCCTCTTACCCTTCTTATTTTGTTGTTTTTTCTTGCCATTAGGATGTTGGTTGGCCTTTGGGTTTGTCAAATGCACACTATGTACATCCGACGTTTGAGTAGGGGGAGAAACTGAATTAGAGGTTTGGTTGGCCGTTGTCTACTGTATCGACAATTGTTGCAATTGATTTGATAATTGATCAGTGGGATTCTCTTGTGCTAAACCAACTATGCCATCGACATTTGGTCCATACTTGTGTCTGGTCTTGTCAACGATAGATCGTGGTGCATCTGGAAAAACCTCGTAAAGTAAACCAGACTGAGAGTATATTAGTTCAAGATGTTGAGCTCTCATTATCGCCTCTTCCTAGGAGAACACTTCTGATGTTGCGATGTCCTTGGATAACTAAGGTACCAAAGACTTAAGGAACCACTCCAGTAGGAAAGTTGGTGCAACCGGTACTTTTATCAAACTCTTTTGATGCCGCCATTCTTGGATGTGATCCGAGATATGATCGGCCTTCGTCTGCTCGAAGTTGGATAGAAATTTGGTGCTAGCATCATATCTCATAGGTAGTTGGAAATGGTTGAGAAAAACCATTGCCAATTCACTAAAGCAAGAGTATGTTGAGTAGTCTATCTTGATGTACAATTTCGCGACACTCCCGATATGAGTGCATTGAAATCGACACAATTGGATGAAGTTGTCTCGTAGAGAGTTCAACAAGCACCATAGGTGAAACGTGGTCACGTGATCACCTAGATATTCATTAGGATTACCTTCAACCTTCAAAATGTCCGAGGGAAACTTCATCGACATGGGAGGCCAACGCAAATTGTGACAGATTGGGTCGTTTAACAACCTTGACAAGTCTGGAAAATGTAACGTCAACAGAAACTATAGTTTTGGATTTTGACTATGTACAGGAGGAAAGGAGCATGAAATTTGGCTGGCACCAGATTGCCAGGAAAATTTAGGTTGTTGACCAAGGTTCTAGTAAATACCACAGCCTTGGCCAGCGAATGGATACTGCATTTTTTGGGAACTCATCGATCGATTCCCATAGTTGAACGTTGAGGGTTGGGCAGGGATTTCTCCCTATGTTGTGTTCCAAATATTATGGAAAGGGTTTCCCCCTGTCAATCTGATGGGCATAGGTACTAAGCCTTGCCAGGGGTTCCATTGACCATGGAAGGGGTTTCCGCCAGTCGACATCCATGACAAGGGAAATGATCCCTACCACGGATTCTAGAGTCCTTGTGAGAAAAAGATTCCTGTGTTTGCCCCCTCTATAGGAATAATACCCTGCATAGTATTTTGTGGTCCAAAACCAGGGTTGCCCCTGACCGAGACAACAGTTGAAGAGAAAGCATTGTTTCCAAATGCGTCGAACAAAGAGAATGACATTGAATCCACTGGCATGGTGTAGGAATAAGGTCATTGAATACTTTCTCTGAATAAGCTATCGTTCATGTTTGGCCATACAAGATTTTGAGGAGCAACAGCGAGCGAGGGGGATGAAGGAGGTATATGACCTCTATTGTAAGGGAAAGTGTTATAGGGGGCTGAGGTTCCCCCCATGGACCCTTGCAGAGGAGTGTTTGATCTCCTTGCCCCCAGATCCATGTTCTGTAGGGTGGAGTAGGTGAGGATCGAGTTTGTATCAAAGTTGGGTATCCCGTATGAAAACAAAGGACCCGTCGTACTCTGTGTGAACGATGCAGTGATCGCCTCCATAGAAAGAATTAGACTGCTACTCGAAGTAGAGGTGGTCAAGACCATAATGGTCCTAACCGACAAAGGTGGGTTAGGAGGCGGAACACCCCCAGTAGTGCCAATCGTAGAGGGAGTGTGAGGACTCCCTGACGAAGTAGCAACATTTTCTTCGATCACTGCTTGTAGGATTATCTGACGCTCGTGATGTGTTACCCTTGGAGGGGAAAGTTGTATCAAAAGTGGTGCTGACAAGTCAGTGATAGGAGGATTATATGGACCAAGATATTCTTCTCCAAGGTCAGAAATGGTCAGTTCCTATGAATACAAGTGTTCTCCTCTCAGAGCTGGCTCGGGCACAGTTTCCTATCACCTGATCGCCTCAAATGACCCTTTCTAGTCAAGTCTTCACCGTAATGATGGCGATGGTGGCTCCAAATTAACTGACGAGAGGACTTGAAGCCTTCGCAATTGATGGAGCTCTTGATCTTCCACTATGTGAGAATATCAATGAAACAATAAGGCTTTTTCTAACGTTGAAGACCAAGCACACACTGGAAAAGTTCCTATGAGACAAAGAAAGCAAACCACTAACTAGTTGGAAGAAGATTTATGCTAGCCAACATTAGAGAAACTTACCGGTGCAAGTGAAACTCGAACACGGAAGCACCCACCGAGTATACTCTGCAAAGCATGGCCCGATGTCTTCCATAGGTTCCACAGTATACCCCCGCAGTCACCTGTGTAAGTCCCTAAAATAAAGGCAACTAGGTTGCTAGCTCACGAACAGTCATCAGGCGGGTACAGTCGACAATCGGGTGGACCGCAATGAGCAGGGTAACTAAGCACAAAACCTACAGAGGGTATCGGAAGAAAGTGGTCTAGAAGAAAACTAAAGAACTCAAATGGATTCTAAATCCACGAAGCTCTGTGGAAAATGCGACCAACAATGTCCCACGACAAGTCCTCAATATGCGTTCCCCACCACACTTGGTCCGACTTTAGAGGGGTTATCTCCACTACCTTTCCACACGTGACCTCGTGTTTATCCCCTGTGTTAGAGGGGGGTCCCAGATAAATTTCATGTTTATTGGAATTTTTACACTCACTAGCACTGACTCCAATGTTTGTTTGTAATCCTTGAAGAGTTTTCCTCTCCAACCTAATTCAAGGCTCTAGCCTAAACTAGTTGATTGAC
>SNQJ01S0058651.1:25891-49442 GCA_010110895.2 Picea sitchensis
AGAGTTACACCAATACACCACAATCCACCATGCACAATATATGAGAAATAATCAATAGTTATTGTTCAAGGGAAGTAATGACTTCCAACGGTAGCTACAACTTCCAAATATAAAGGGAGGGATAAACCTCCAAGAGGAATATACAATCCTCCAATATAAAGAGAGGGTTGACCTCTCCATCCTTTCCCCTTCCTTCCACCCAAGAATATATGAGAGATAATAAAACTTTACATTAAATCATCAACATCAACCAATCATCACATAGAGCTTGATAATGCTTCCTGAGACTTCTTCAAATTCTGTAATTCTTCAATTCTTGAAATACTCTGATACTATAGATAATATTACTCAATTTATTATCTGAAACTCCTCCAAGTTTCACTCCTTGAATCATCCACTGAAAGAAGTTATAGAAAGAATGGTAGACTTTATTCAATTTTGGTTTATTTAGGAGAGAAAACTTGTACATAATGCCCCACACTCAATTTTTAACATCCGATTATGAAACTCTCACACAAGAAACTAATGTTTGTATTCTTTCCAATAAAATTTGTCCCACTTCATTTGGATTCTCTATGAAGAAGTTATGACTGTTTTACCTGGAACACTTGTTTATTGACTAGCTTCAGGACTGGTCAGAACCCTATCTTCCACAGAGTGTATCTCCATAATTATAACAAATCAAGAGCTGAAAATTTTACCACAAGTACCTTGATATGTCCTATAAATACCATAGAAATTTCACCATCTTAATCATTCTAAAAAAAACGTTATAGCGAAAATGGTAAGATGACTTGTAAATAACATACCTTAGAACACATCACCAAGATACTTCATCCTCCCTTGAAATCTGACCTTTTTAAAATTTGACTTGTGTATCAAAAGAATGTATAATGATATGTATTTATACCATTTATGTCACTTCCTTTTAACATTAGGGCCGACCTGACACTTTCTTATTTTGTAATTCTTTTTTTTTAATTATCTTCAGGGCCTACATGTACTTCCTTCTTCAATTCACTTTGTTATCTTCAAAAATTCATTTCTCCTCAAACATGAGGATCCATGTGACATTCCACCTACCATCGGAAACAACATGACGTATACTATCCATCCATGGGTTTTGTTTCTGCATGTACATTTTCCTTCATGTCCAAATACCTTCATCAATCTTGCGGTCCAAAACCAATGACTAGGGTTGACATCAATGACACCAATCAATCTTCCAACATGTTTTGTTGATAGAGGGTTTTATCCTCCTTGGTTTCTCTTCTTGTTGGTTGGGAGTCTTCATATGTTGTTATAGGGTATGGCTTCCCCATTTTGGTCTCCTCTTGTTGGTTTGGTCCTCTCTCCTTGTTACTAAAGGTGTTGCGGCCTCCTCCTAGCCCTTCTCTAGGATGCGTGTATCTCCTCTTTGACTGTTGTTGGTGTCCTTCCTGTGCTACTACTTTCACCTATTGTTTAAAAAATCTAGGGTATGTTAATACATCCCTAAGTCTACTACTCTAAGCTACCCAAAGTGTTGTAGTAGTCCTTACAGTTTGACATTTTTTGTTTGGACTGTTAAGGGGGTTTTTATTCCAGTCTCTATCTTTTTCATTGGGGTTTTATATCAACCTTTATAACTTTGTTGATTGGTCTTTTAGTTCTACCCTGTTCTTCTTGGAAAATTGTCCACCTAGATCATGATGAGATCAAACCCTTGAGGGTTTGATCCATGACCATTATTAGATATTTTTGAGCATACATAAAAGAGGACAATTGCACAACAAGTGCGTATGTTCCTTGTATTGTCTAAGGTACTGTTCATATTTTATTCTTTCTAATGTTCAAATGTTGTTGTTCAAGTTAAAACTCATAATTAATTTTTTCTTTGTTAGTGATCGAATCTGTTCATGTTTTAGTAATAATAATTTATGTTATTTAATTCATAATAGAAATTGTAATTTGATGGCTAATCCTAACTTCAGTAGTAATCAAAAGTTAAAAGATATTTATGTTTTTCATTTTTCCCTTAAATTATAACATGGTATCAGAGCTTAGGGCATGAAAAGAGCTCAATTGTGGCAGACTTTTGATATTGCATAGATCCACACCTAAGGGCTTGTTTATTTAGATCAGCCAATAAGTTGTTTTAACATCCTTTGATAGATATAAATGGTGACTAACATTATATCTTTGTCTATGTTAGAAATCTTGAGCTAATTCACCAAATAATGAAGACTGGAAACTTAACTTGAGATAAGTATTTTGAATTTTCGTAACTTGATTGAAGTTTCACATATCTCATATTGTTTTGTCACTAAAACACTATAAACTCTTTAAGGTATCATTTCGATGCAATTAGAGGTCTACTCAAGATTATTCGAATTTTTCAATAACTTGTTGGTCATTGGAATTTCTAAGTAAGAACAATTTGTATGTAGATTATAGAATCTTTTCTTACTAAACTTTGAGAAATAGTTGCTTGGGAAAACTAGATTATGATGCCTTTGTAGATACTACCTTTATGAACAACAAAATGTTTCTAGTAACTTGTGCTTAAGACTTCTTCCTAAAACCGTCATTACAAAGAAATCTAAATCCATTTAACATTAAGCTTTGGATTGCAAGAGGTTTGATTTATGTCTTAAGGTTTGTCTTAAATCCATGGGTAACAAATTCCGAGTTTATATTCACTAACACTGTTAAGAAGTGCTCCTTGATCTACTTTCACGGTATTTGGTGTCAACATACAATGAGTTGGATCTTCTAAGCATCAATGGCTTGGTAGATATTAGAAATTGAACTTGACCATATGATATGGATAATGAACTTATCCACACTCATTAATAAACTGCATTTTCAAGCTTAATATAAGTCTGTCATGCTTCCACTTGAAATGTGATCATGTGAAAACATATTTACTTTTTCTCTGACATCATTAAAGTAATCTGAATGGTAACATTGTGTCTCCACACAACTTCTGGAAACTATTAACATAAACTGTGTTCATGTCTAGTTTTTTCCCTTTTGGAGTTTTATTGAGATTGTGTTCTTGAACTGTAAGTTGTTTCCAGTAACTTCAAGAGGATTTCTAGTTCTTATTTTAATACGCATGATGTAACATAAATATGTACCACTGAGATCAGAATTAATCTTTTAGTAATTTAAATCAGACAGGTAGACATATCTTGTATTGGAAAAGAGGTTGACTCCCACAATTATGATGATATTTGCCAAGCTTTTTGGATTAAGAGGGAGTTGACAGTGCCTTTCAATTCCTAGCTGAATGGGTTTGTAGTAAGAAAGATCAAGATAATTTATGAGGAAGCTAGAACTATGATCAAGATCTTTTGTTGTCCTTTTGGGCAAAAGATGCAAGTATTGTTGTCTATATTCAGGACAGATGTCTTCATAAAGCGTTGGAAGAGAAACTCCAAAAGAAGTATTCATGGGTAAGAATCCTTCAGTTGATCACTTGATAATATTTGGTAGTCCTAGAAAAGAGGAATAAATTATATCCCTCTGAAAATAAAGGCACTTTTGTGGGATATAGTGAGACCTCAAAATCATATTGAATCTATGTAGAGGTCAATAGATATGTGACTCTCCATGATGAAGCTTCCTTTTGTCGTTCTAGAGATCTTCCCTGTAATATAAGGCAACAAGAAGCTCCAAATTTAGAACATTTAGGTTCACAAATTTAAGATGAGCAGAGGGAGAAGGCCAAAAATCCTTCAGTGGATCCCATAAGGGATTCTGTTGAGTTTTCTTAGAGAAAATTCCTGCCAAAAGGAAGCTAGCTTGGTGCCATTTTTAAAGAAATCAGAAAAGCATGCAACACCTAAAGGTACCTTTAGAGAAAGTAAGAAACAACATAAATATTCAAGTCTGATAGCTCAGTTAAATCTTGTGATTGACTTAGAACCTTCCTTTTTGAAGAAGCTTCCAAACATAAAGTGTGGAAGGATGCCTTAAAGAATGATGTATGGGAAGTGGTCCTAAGACCTCAAGGAAAATCGATAGTAACCTCTAAATGGATTTAAAAAATAGAGCATGCAGTAGATGGTAGTGTTAACTAGATTTATGGATCATGGTTTATCTCAGGAAGATGATTAAGATGAGATCTTTTCTTATGTTTCCAGGTATACCTCTATTAGAATCATCATCTTTATTGCTTAATTTTTTTATTGGAAACTTCACCAAATGGATGTTAATACTGTATTTCTTAATGGTGAAGTTGAGAAAGAGGTTTATATTGAGCAGCCTGAGGGTTTCATGATCCATGCGAAGGAATCCCATGTCTAAAAACTCAAGAAAGCCTTGTATGGATTGAAACAAGCTCTGAGAGCTTGGTATGGAAGAATTGATAGTTTTCTTTAGAGTCTTGGGTTCTCCAAGAGCATAACAAATTCTAATCTTTATATAAAGATTGTGAAGAATCATCCTGTTATCTTGGTGGATGATTTGTTCCTTACTGGAGAGGAACATATTTTAGCTCAGACTAAGAGGGATTTATCAACACAATTTGAAATGAAGGACTTGGGTATTATGCATTACTTTCTTAGCTTATAGGCATGGTAGAAACTTGGTGAGATCTTTCTCTCACAAAGTAGGTATGCAACTGATGTGCTTCACAGATTTGGGATGCTGGACTATAAGTCCATGACCACACCTATGATTTCTAACTTCAAGAAGTTACATGATCAAGCTACAAGTTTAGATCCATAATACCCTACTGTATATCGTCAGATTGTTGGGTCCTTGATGAATCTACTAGACCAGACATTTGTTATGCAGTGAATTCCCTCAGCCAGTTCATGTGTGAACCGAAAAATATTCATATGGTTGTTGTTAAGAATATTCTCATGTATTTCCAAGGGACTATAGCCTATGGGCTCAGATACACTTACAATGGAGGTGTAATGCTTCATGGATATACAAATTTAGATTGGATGGGCAGTAGAGTGGAGCAAAAGAGTACTTACGAGTATTGTTTCAGTTTGGGTTTACCTATGATATCCTGGTCCAACTGGAATCAAGGCTCCATATCCCAAATCACTGTAGAGGTAGAATATATCGATGCAATTATTTCTAGTAGAGAAGTAGTTTAGCTCAAGAAGCTACTCTCAGACTTATTCAGTGCTGAGCTGGAACCCACAATAATTCACTGTGATAACCAAAGTTGTTTAAAGATCTCTATGATTCATGTGTTTTCATGACAGAATGAAACACATTAAGATGAGATATCACTATGTTCGAGACATAGTGCATAAGAACATTCTCAATATTCAGTATATTCCAATGACAGAACAAACTACAGATATTTTGACCAAGCCTCTGTTGTTGACAAAGTTTGTGTACTTTTAAGACAAGATTAGTGTTTCTGAGAATGCCTCTCTTGCTGAGAGGGAGTGTTAAAATTAAGCAACTGAAATATCCATTCTATGGGAGGATGGAAAAGACCCTAGCTATGATCTAGGGCCCCTACTGCACTCCTGGGGTTCTTGGTCTGGGACCAAGTAGTTAGAGCCATGGAAAAAGACCCTAGTGAGGGCCCCCAATGTATTGTTGGGGTTCTTGGTCAAGGACCAAGAAGTTTGATTATGTAAGTCCCTAGATGTGTTCTAGGGCTCCTGGATGTGTTCCAAGGAATCCTTGCTCAGTGCTTGGATTGATCCTTGGTTGTGTACCTTAGTGGATATAAGTCCCTATATGTGTTGTGGGGCCCCTGGATGTGTTCCACGGAATACTTGTTTGGATTGATCCTTGGTTTTGTACCTTGGTGGGTTATGATATAAGTCCATATATGTGTTCTAGGGCCTCTGGATGTGTTCCAGGGAATCCTTTCTTAGTGCTTGGGTTGATCCTTGGTTTTCTAACTTGGTGGATAAGAAGCTAGTTGTAACCTAGGGCCCCTAGATGTGTTTTGGGGTATCTTGGTCTAGGACCAGACAGGTTCTTGGTGAAGTACCAAGATGAGATGATGTGTGATCTTCTTCTCTCTTGGGATGGTCCATGAGACATGGGAGAAGTTACGAAGAAGGACATGACCACATCACTGACCTTCCTCTTATGCTAGGATGATAAAATCTTATAAGTTATCATGATACTTATGTGGATAGTCTACCATTGAAGAAGGACACCTTTGACTTTGTCTTGTTACAATTGCAACCTATTTCTTGTGCCACGTCCTCCTTATTATGTGTTTTGGTTCTTTTTAGTCACCTTGACTTTGTTGACTTTGTTAATTAATATTTTATAACTAAAATATTAATTATTAATTATTTATTTTTATTTTTTATTAGGGTTTGATTTAATTCTAAACATAGGGTTAAATTAGAAAACCCTAACCTACCCACCAAAGCTATAAAAATAACCTTACCCCTCACTCTCTCTTTAACATTGTTCTCACACTTCTCATGGTCTAAATTTTTCTGCAGCTACTTCTTCAGTTTGGTCTTTGTGGTTCAACCTCGTTGGATATTTTCTCTTGTCCTGGTGTAAGGGTACGGTTACCCTAGTTCCAGTCTTATCTTGCTAGTTAAGGTGGAGCGACCCCTTCCTCTTACTGTCTAAGTGTTGTGACCACTCCTTGTTTCATTTCTTGGTTAGGGCATGGTTGTTTGGTGGTACGACTATCCTCTTTGGAGCCTTCTCTTGTTGTTTGAAGGTTGAGACTACATTGGTTTTGTTGGTAGAGGATTCATCCCTCCTTGGTTTATATTCTTGCTAGCTGGGAGTCCTAATATGTTTTTATAGGGTACAACCGCCCCATTCTGGTCTCCTCTTGCTGGTCCGGTCCTCTCTCCTTGCTGTTACAGGTGTTGCGGCCTCCTCCTATCCCTTCTCTAGGTTGTCATTATCTCCTCTTTGACTGCTGCTAGTGTCCTTCCTATGCTACTACTGTCACCTATTGTTTACAACATCTAGGGCCTGTTAAGACAACCCTAAGGCTACTACTCTAATCTTCCCAAAGTGTTGCAGTAGTCCTTACAGTTTGACAATTTTTGTTCAGACTGTCAAGGGTTTTTTTATTCCAGTCTCTAGCTTTGTCATTGGGGTTTTATATCAACCTTTCTAACTCTGTTGATTAGTCTTTGAGTTCTACCTTGTTATTCTTGGAAAAATTTCCACCTAGATCATGATGAGATCAAACCCTTGAGGGTTTGATCCATGACCATTATTAGCTATTTCTGAGCATACAGAAAAGAGCACAACTGCACATCAGGTATGTATGTCCCTTGTCTTGTCTAAGGTAAAGTCCAGATTTTATTCTCGCTAATGTTCAAATGTTGTTGTTCAAGTTAAAGCTCAGAATTATTTTTTTCTTTGTTAGTGATCAGATCTGTTAATGTTTTAGTAATAATATTTTTTTTTATTGAATTCATATCAGAACTTGTAATTTGATGGTTGATCCTAACTTCAGTAGTAATCAAAAGTTAAAATATATTTATGTTTCTATTTTTCCCTTAAATTCTAATATGACCACCCTTTTTGACTTTTCCAATTTCCCCTCATAATGTACTACAACATTCACAAGAACATCTCTACAACAAATTTCCACCATGTCATAATTATTTTCACTCCCCACTCTCCATTTTGGACCTACCATGTCATGTATAAGCATAAGGAAGTGTGCTCCCCATGCTCTCCTAATTATTGTACTCCCCTTTAAGTAGAGACCTGCTATTGGTGCAAACCTATCCCCTCCTCTACCTTATCCCATTTCCATGCATGTGCATCTATCTTGTCTGGAATAGGTAGAGACTTGACTTGATGAATTCATTGCTAATGCATCATCCCAAAAATAGTGAATATAGACAAATATATGAATGTTCCTCTAACACTCTAAACTAATAGGGTCTACTTGCACTAATAGACATGTATGAAGATTCACATTCATCACCCCACCACTAGTAGCAAAATGAGACAAATGATTTATTATATGTTATACTTGGAGTTTGTAAAGGTTCAATGCCTCCGACGTTGACAAACCAACCCAAATTTCGAGCATATTAATGTGGCATTACTAGGTTTTTGAATTGTTTGTGAATAAGATGGTGTACATAATTCAAAATGTGTGATTGTAGATGGATCTATTGCAACAATATGTTCATTAGAAAAAGTAATTATTGATTACAAGTTAGAAAGGATAAAAATATTGTTGGAGAGATGCGATGAATTGTACATTGAAAATAGAAAATTAAAGGAAAGGGTAGCAAAAGCATGATGCTTGATTGAAGGCAGTAGAGATATAGTACAAGGAATTTTGAACTTGGAAAGTGATTTAGAAGACAAGAAGAAAGAACTAGAAAATATGACAAAAGATTGTATGATTATAGAGACACAAGTAGATCATATTGGTCTTCATATAAAGGAATTAGATGCTCAAGTTGAATGCTTAGAGGTAGAAAACAATGCCCTCTCAAATAAACTACTATTCCCCTATATTGCATATACCACACACTCATATTTTACACAGAGAAACTTAGAGAAATTGGGACAAAAATGCCAATCATAAATAAAGCTCATGCTTCCTTGATAGAATCAACAAACCCTTCTAGACTTGGTGCAGTAGTTATAGAACTAGATTAATGCATTAAAGTGACATCTCAATACTTCAAAGGATTATAGTCACCCTAGTATCTAACAAATGTGGTTCTCATTTTCCTATTGTGCACTGAATAATTGGCTACATTAATGAAAATAATGGATTGGCCAAGAAAATTAATACTAACAGGCTTCAAGGAGACAATATAACAATTGCATTTTCCTTCTCCACTAGCTTCTAGTTTATAAGTCAAAGTAGAGTTAGATTATCTTTGCACCTCATAGGTTGTCGAGCATCATCAAGTTCAACAATCAAGTAGTCTAATCAAGAAGCTCTTTGAATTCATCTCCATCACAGAACTTGGGCACTACATTCCAGAAACTTTAGACCTTAAGTTAAGATAAAAGGTACTAGCAACATTCGATGAACTCCTCCAAGAATGTCATCATTATGATTTCATCAATGTGAGGTCTACACGTTATAATACCTACTATATATATTAATATAAACTCAATTTCTTATGGTTCCAGTTAAAATTCCACTAGTGAGAAAATACAAATCTGAAATAGTTTGAGCAAAGAGTTTTGGTTTAGTTGAAAATGGGTTTTAAATTTAACTATGTTTTAGTAGTTTTTAAAACTCTATCTCTAGATAGTGTTGGACCAACATTTTAGGGGTTTGGATAATTACTATAGGAAGAAAATAAATTTAACAACAAATTGTTTATTATCATTATATGAAATTTATTGAAAAAATGTCTAAAGAACAATATACAAACTAGTTTGGTGGAGTTAAGATACATAGAAGCACATATTTTCGCATAACTAACAAAAATTTCCCAACTAATAAATCTTAAATTTAACCTTTGATTTGTCTATCAAATAAAAAAAACATCTAAGGGTGAGGTATACTTGTTTTATAGTTGTTACCAACTATAAATATTTCATCTACTGTAGTGTCTGGTGGAAGTTGGTGGAGGATAGAAGACTCTCCACCCAACCAAACCTCTCAACTAGAAGGTAGAGGTCCCCAAAGCCTATTTCCACTAAATATATACCAACCAACCTTCTATTTTAGGCAATTTCTCGATTCAACTTTTTCTTATTACTGCTCTGGCTCCTTTCCCTCTCTTAGCTAGACAATACCCAACTCCATATAACATTATGCAAACATGGAATATAAACCATTAACAATCAACAATCACCAAGTATGGTGAAAATAATAACAATCATTTATAGATATCTAATCAGTAAAATCAATCAATCAAACATCCTCAAAGAAAAATCCATAGTGCCTTCTAGCATCATAATCCCCCCTTTCCTTTAACTCTCCCTCCTTATAATATTAAATTCCTAATTAATCTTAGCCCCTCCAAGTGACAAACATGTTATTAAATTTATCATGCAAATCTTCATATTATACCCGTATATGCATCAAATCCATTGGTATATTATGTATAAATATTATTTGTTATAATATTTATTGTATTTAACATTAAGTTGTGTGTCCGTGTGTGTGTGTGTGCACTTAAACCCTAAGCATGTAAGCTAAATGTAAAATGTAAAATGTGTCTTATATGTACTTTAAAATGTCAAATATGCAATTATCCAATCACAACATGTAAGTTTTAAACCTTTTACAGTAATGCAATGCACACATAGATTCTTAAAAATACAAAAAAAACACAATTGCAGTCACACATATACACAAAGATTTACCTTGGAAACCCAAACCGGGAAAACCAACAACTTGTTTAGAGCTCCACCTCTAGTTTTTATTCATCATCCATCTCCATTGTTTACAATACAATGTATATATGATATTGTGTCATCCAAAACCCCTAATCCATTGACCTGGATTAGTCTACAACCCTAATTCCTTAACCAAAATTAGAAAATTGTGGGTGAAAACTGTGTTGAAAATTGCTAAAAAACAGACCCAAAAACCCACCAAAATAAGAAAATTCAGGGGCTAAGCCCCTTTACAACCCCCCTATGGGCCCCATAATGTTCCTCGTGCAAAAAATCATGTGGGGTTGGCTGTGTAAACAATTGTTTATCAACATTCGTTGATCAATGTTCATGTTCTTTGGTTTGTACTTAATCATTTTTTGTCTATTCCATACTTAGTCATTTTTTGCAAAAGGCATGTTATGGGGAGACTACCACTATCATCATGAGTCTTCAAACTTGCAACTCCGCAATATCTATACTTAGTCTCTTTTTTCGTTTTCCATCACCCGATAAGCCAATACTTAGCCATTTGTTTTAGTTGTGGGAGTTCCCATTGAAGAAGATAAAGCAATCCTGCAACACCCAAAACTAACCCCACACTTCCACATCATGCAAAATGAACCACTGCCCATACTTATATTATTTCTTGATTTTCGATGTAGGATTATTTCCCTCATCTCCACCTTTTATCCACTTCCCATGTCCCACATTCCTACATTCTCCAAAAAGGACCTTCACATTACTCACTTCGCACTTCAATACTTAAACCATTTTTGCTATCTTGACATGTGATCACCTTTCCCGATAAAATTTATTTCTCCACCGCCATATCAGTTGTTACTCATATGAATTAATATTGTTATTAAGTGATATGATTCTCGTAAAATCATTGCCTTAAATCCAAATAAAATCATGAAATTAACAACTTTGAACTAAGAGCTACATCACTTGATATCAAGGCAATATGTGGTAAATTTAGTAAGGTATTAAAATCCTCATTGTAAAAAGGATTGCTTTGATAAAACCGCCACCTATTAATTTTTCCAATTATGTCAAATAATAAAAAAGAGTTATATTTTGGAGATACTATCAAGACTTTGGGATGAGAAGAACATGAGTTTCAGTGGTCAGAAACCTTCAGGATTATTCGCTAACACTTCTGGAAAATAAATGAAATAAAGTCTAGGCTTAGGGGATTGCATTAGTCGGGTGCGTACCAGATGTTGGTTGTGGAGCCTGATTATCCCCTTGATTTATATGCAGGTATTCCTATCCCCCTTTTGTCGGGGGTTAGGGGTATGGCCCCTGAATGAAGGGGGTATGGGGGGGGACCTAACCCTTCCCCCCTTGGGAATGGGGGACAGCGGGCCCCCATATGGGGGTTCAAGGGTGCAACCCTTGAGCAAATTTTTTTTTGGGAAAATTTCCTTGTAAAATATTGTAATTTCTTAGTCAATCTAGACCATTCATTATAAGGTCGCAGATCTGATGATAGAAGTTATGTTAGGGTTTTTTTCCCTAGAAGGAAACCCTCTTTTATGAGAGAATTGTATTACGACTATGTATGAGTGTGATTATTGTATTCCAAGAGAGGAGAATATGAGAGAAAGAAGAGGAAGTTACAATGGGCGTGTTGTAGGTTGTATCCCTTCATTTTTCTGGATAATAAAAAGGAAAGACCTGACAATTTCTCTAGTGGACATAGCCCACACTGGGTGAACCATGTATATCTGTGTATCTATTGTATTGTGTAGATTCTGAGTTTTATTTTCACATTTGTTTTATTTTATTGTTCTGTGATCCTGTTTGTCTAACACCAGAAGCGTCAGACTTCAAATAATTTTTTCTCTGGTGCGTGGACAAGTTTGATAGTGAGAAAAGAATAATTCACATATAGGGAAACACACCAATTTCTTTGGAACCTATAGTTTTCATAAGGATGTTTAGACTGTCATAACCCACTATGAAATTTAAAATCTCTAAAGCTAATGATTTCTTGAAGGCCAATAATGGAGGGGAAGAACTTTCATAAATTTTTCTCACAAACCCATCAAGTGTTTCTAGAAATTCTACTCAAATTGAGGTATGTTCTTTTAAATGCGTGTATAAAGAACTTGCATGGTTGTTTGCTAGAATCATTGGACATGAGTCCATGACCATTGTTCCAAGATATATTGTGTATGTTCTATACCATTCCATTCATAAAGATGTTATATTTGATTGGACCTGAATCATTTCAAAGAAAGTTTCATTTTAGTTGGGAGGTTTCCAAAAGACCAAGAATTTTTACATCACATCATATTTAGTTTATTCCAAATCCTATTGTCATATATTTGAGGACTTACCCCGAGAAAGGAATGTAGATTTCAAAAGGGATCCAATATCATTTTGATATCCAACATGGTGGAAGCATAAGGCTCCATACCATTTTTATGAGGTACATAACGCCTTTTTTTCTTCCTTCAAAAGGTTAATTTATAGTCCTGTTATGTCAAGATTGTCATTGGAAGCTAAAACCTTTCTAGCAAGGAAAGGAATTTTTTAGACTCTCAATGATTTTAGTTTTATTAGACTCTATGGTTTTCAAGAAAAACCCTCTTTGCTACCTTTCTACGTCTCTGATAAAGTATTCACAGTTGAAGTATGCAAAAAATATAAATTTTGGGCACATTTGTTTAATGACAAAAGTAAATAACAATTCATTTGACAACCTTGGAAAATTGGAGAGATTATTGTAAATAATATTTGTCATTTGGATGAATTCATTTGTCATTTTGATCATTTAAATTTAAGGGAAATTTATGAAATTCAAGGTTTTGACCCTAATTATCTATTCATGACACACATGTTTGCAATTGTTTATGGTTCATCATTTACCAAGTCTACTCAATAGAAATAAGGAGGAGGGGATAACCAAAACCCTCCAGAGGTTTCTCCTAAAAAAACCCATGATGACATCGACACTTTGGTCAGTACAAATGACCACTATAAACAATGGGGGGAAAACACAACATGTGGAAAATCTGGCTCACCAAATGTGTCTTAGAAAAGTTCTTGTACAAGAGGAAAACCCCATGGAAACAGTTAAAAAAAATAAAAAATTCTACCGGAAACTCAGATGATGGAGGAGACAAACACCTTTCTAAAATGGTTATTGAAAAATCACACATATGCCTTATATGTGCAAAAAGAAAAGAAAAATTCTTCAAAAAACGGGTCAGGAGGTACCTGAATCCGAACTTAGTCCCAGGGATGTGGAAGTTGATGTTGTAATCAAAGAGCCCAATTGGGCTGAGAAAATACTAATTGAGAATAGAACAATATAAGAAGTGTAACATCCTGCTCTTGTGCATACTGAGTGAACATATTCTTTGAGGACACTTGCTTGAAATTGATCCGGATTATTATAATATTGGGCATTTGATTATGATTATGAGGCATTATGGATATGATGATATGTTATTTTGTTGCATTGACACAGACATGTGCTATTAACTGGGTTCTCTTGAGTGTGCAGGACTTTGGACCTCGAGGATGCAGAGGCATCAATGAAACCCCTTGGACTCCAGATCGAGTCAGGGAGTGGATTATTGGGGTTTGATTGTTGTTGATATGACATATGTACATCTGATTAGAGGTTATGATGATTGATTATTATTGCTGACATGATTTGTTGATGATGCAGGTTGACTATAGCTTGCTGACCAGACTCACATGTGGAGTAGAGGGGTCATGCACGACAACCAAATAATTTGAGGGAGAGGTGTGGACAACATCCCTGCCACAACATACTAGCACTCCCACCGTGGCTCGAACTGTAGGTTAACAATTACCTAGTTCGAGAAGACCCACAATGTCGTGAGGGTAGACTGCGACAGTTGCTCACGATGATTCTAAGGGGCACACAATAAGGCAGAGGCCTTATTCCTTAGAGTCCCTTAGTCTCCCACAAGATCACCTGGTGGAGTACTGACTCTAGGGGTTTTTTATGTCTACCAAGTTAGTCAAGAGGTGAGTGGCACCCTTGGAGCACGTGGTGTGTCCTGAAGGGCACGTTGCGCAAGGAAAATGGAAAGTGGCGAGTGGCATCCTTGGAGAACGTAGTGCATCCTGAAGGGCACGTCACATTTTTTAATTGGTAATTGAATAAACCTAGAAGGCCTTAAAACCAATGATGTGTCAAGTAATATTTAAAAATGATCTCCCTAATAAAAATGTTGCCCAACCTAGGAAATTAAAATCTAGGTCTAAGTGATACTTGTGTTAAATAATAATAATAATAATAATCATAATTAAACATGTGACGAGAAGGGGGTAAGAAATTCAATTAATTTATTAAAATCAAATTACTTTGGGGGATTATTTAAAAAAAAAAAAGGAAATGATTGTTTTTCTACATATGCTAATTAAATTTTATTAATTAAAAAGAGAAAGAGGTGGTTTTTCTACACTTGCTAATTTGAGTTTTAGATAAAAAGGGAAAAGAGGGAAACTTAAAAGAAATAGGAAACAAAAGGAAAAAGGGGAAACATAAATAAAAAGGGAAACATAAGGAAAAAGATGAATGACTAAATTAGTAAGGAATCTTTCCTTTAAGAACTTTCTATTTATGAACTCAACTAGGAATTTAGTAAAGGTGTCAATCATTTAAAATGTGTAAGGGAATATGGGGACACCAAGGAGCGATTTTAGGAATTATTTTAGGTGGGTGAGGGAAATAGGATTAATCAAATAATTAATGAAATTAATTTCTGGTGCAAGTAGGGGGATGGGTGACATGTGTACAGGGGAGGTTTTTCTGAATTAAATTAATGAAAAATAAATTAAATGGGAATTTGGGAAATAAATCACTTAGACACTCTATAAAAAGGATGGAGGAGGAGGAGTATGGATCAGATATTTTATGCGTAACGTTACACTGTGGAATTTTTTTCTTGACTGACTTATCTTGTGGGAGTTGGGATACCTAGCTCGAGTAATGAGTGGTAGCTCGACCTTGTAAGGCGAGATGAGAGCTAGTTGCTCTCTGGTATAGTGTGAGTGCCCCCTTTGCATCTTGGGGGCTCAGGGGGAAGAAGAGTACCCCGAGCGTTGGTTGGGAGGTACTGGTGAAGTCACATCAGTCAGCAAGCGGGAGCTAGATGGAGCGTGAATGAGACAATGACTCGTAGTTGTTGCCTTGGGCTATGGTACACATGCATTTATTTTGAATGGTAGATTAATATTGTTCTTGCGTTTCCATTATTGTACTTCTATTGTGTAAAGAAATGTGTTTTACTCAGCGTTTTTAATGGAGAACTTAAAGTCCCCATAGCTTTACGCTTGCTGCATTGAATTGATTTCCTTGGCAACCCAATCCCTGATTGCTATGACTGTTTTTTTTTGTTTTATTGATTATTATGAAGAGATTGTGATTTTTATTCCGTCCTTATCCCTAGATCATCAGTTCATGCCCGAGCAGTCGGCCAAGATCCGAATCGACGATCGTCAATTCAGTGTTTATAGACCTATATATTCTAATGCCCTTCTTTTTTGTGCATAGATGATGAGTGAAGGATATTTTTGTTCCAGCTGTCTACCCTTACTTATCTTTGAGTTGATTGATTCATGGTTGAATGATTGTCTTGTGCCTTCTTGCGATTGAATATCTCTACATATGGTTTATCATTTCTCTCTGCGAACAACTTAATACTCTTTGCATTTTTATATCACCTTTTCATTTTTGGACTCTCTGATCAGCTCTTGTTTGGTGCGCAAGTCGCATCCCAAACCGTTTCAGGGACTCTTGGCAATTCCTCCTCGAGGCATAAAATCCTAATGGAGTAACATTTTTGAGTTCCATGAGATGATGCATGCTTGTTTACGCATGGAATAGGTAACCACATTTTCCATCCACTCCCGATGCATGGCTTCATAAATTGGACCCCTAAATCCAAATGTTGCATTGCTTCTTACTGAGCAAAGCACTAGTTATCGAAAGCGATGAAAAAAATGACTTCTGAGGGGTTGGATAAGGGAGTGAGGGGTGTTCTAGCTAAAATCCTATGCCAGGAATCCAAAAAAGATGATGGTTCCTCAATCCGAGTCTCTGTTTTCATTTTATGCCTAGTTGCAAGTTGCATCCCAAACCATTTCGGGGACTCTTGGCAATTCCTCCTCGGGGCATAAAACCCTAACGAAGCAACATTTTTGAGTTCCATGAGATGTTGCATGCTTTTTTAGGCATGGAATAGGTGACCACATTGTCCATCTGCTCTCAAGGCATGGTTTCGTAAATTGGACCCCTAAATCCAAATGTTGCATTGCTTCTTACTGAGCAAAGCACTAGTTATCAAAAGCGATGAAAAAAACAACTTCTGAAGGGTTGGAACTGGGAGTGAAAGATTCTCTAGATAAAATCCTATGCCAGGAATCCAAAAATGATGATGGTTCCCCAATCCGAGTCTTGGTTTTTGTTTTATGCCCAGTTGCAAGTCGCATCCCAAACCATTTCAGGGACTCTTGGCAACTCCTAGTCGGGGCATAAAAAACTAACAAAGCAACATTTTTGAGTTCCATGAGATGTTGCATGCTTTTTTAGGCATGGACTAGGTGACCACATTGTCCATCCATTCCCGAGGTATGGTTTCGTAAATTGGACCCCTAAATCCAAATGTTGCATTGCTTCTTACTGAGCAAAGAACTAGTTATCGAAAGAGATGAAAAAAACAACTTCCGAGGGTTGGAACCAAGAGTGAGGGATGCTCTAGCTAAAATCCTATGCCAGGAATCCAAAAACGATGACGGTTCCTCAATCCGAGTCTTTGTTTTCATTTTATGCTCAGTTGCAAGTCACATCCCAAACCATTTCAGGGACTCTTGGCAATTCCTCCTTGGGGCATAAATGCCTAACAGAGCAACATTTTTTAGTTATGTGAGATGCTGCATGCTTGTTTAGGCATGGACTAGGTGACCACATTTTCCATCTGCTCCTTAGGCATGGTTTCGTAAATTGGACCCCTAAATCCAAATGCTGCATTGTTTCTTACTGAGCAAAGCACTAGTTATCAAAATCGATGAAAAAAACAACTTCCGAGGGGTTGGAACCGGGAGTAAGGGGTGCTCTAGCTAAAATCCTATGCCAGGAATCCAAAAAAGAAGACGGTTCCTCAATCTGAGTCTCTGTTTTCATTTTATGCCCAGTTGCAAGTCACATCCCAAACCATTTCGGGGACTCTTGGTAATTCCTCCTCGAGGCATAAATGCCTAACGGAGCAACATTTTTTAGTTCCATGAGATGTTGCAGGCTTGTTTAGGCATGGACTAGGTGACCACATCGTCCATCCGCTCCCGAGGTATGGTTTCGTAAATTGGACCCCTAAATCCAAATGTTGCATTGCTTCTTACTGAGCAAAGCACTAGTTATCGAAATCGATGAAAAAACCAACTTCCGAGGGGTTGGAACCGAGAGTGAGGGGTGATCTAGCTAAAATCCTATATCAGGAATCCATCGAAGTCGATGGTTCCTCAATACGAGTCTCGATTTTCGTTTTATGCCCAGTTGCAAGTCGCATCCCAAAC
This sequence comes from Picea sitchensis, assembly GCA_010110895.2. NCBI lineage: Eukaryota > Viridiplantae > Streptophyta > Pinopsida > Pinales > Pinaceae > Picea > Picea sitchensis. Next base: position 43,724 of record SNQJ01S0058651.1, read on the forward strand.
CATTTCAGGGACTCTTGGCCAATTCCTCCTCAGGGCATAAAAACCTAATGGAGCAACATTTTTTAGTTCTGTGAAATGTTGTAAGCTTGTTTAGGCATGGACTATGTGACCACATTTTCCATAAGCTCCTGAGGCATGGTTTCATAAATTGGATCCTTTAATTCAAATGTTGCATTGCTTCAAACTGAGAATAACACTAATTCTCGAAAACATTGAGTACTGCAAATTCTGAGGCATGGCACCTGGGAGTGAGGGTTGCTCCAGATGAAATCCTATCCCAGTAATCCATCGGAGTCAACGGTTCCTTAATCCGAGTCTCGATATTCGCTATATGCCCAGTTTCAAATCACATCCCAAACCATTTCAGGGACTCTTGGCCAATTCCTCCTCATGGCATAAAAACCTAACTGAGTAGGATTTTTGAGTTCCATGAGATGTTGCATGCTTGTTTAGGAATGGACTAGGTAACCACATTGTCCATCTGCTCCCGAGGCTTGGTTTCGTAAATTGGACTCCTAAATCCAATTGTTGCATTACTTCTTACTGAGCAAAACACTAGTTATCAAAATCGATGAAAAAAAAAATTCCAAGGGGTTGGAACCGAGAGTGAGGGGTGATCTAGCTAAAATCCTATGCCAGGAATCCAAAAAAGATGATAGTTCCTCAATTCGAGTCTCTCTTTTCATTTTATGCCCAGTTGCAATTCGCATCCCAAACCATTTCGGGGACTCTTGGAAATTCCTCCTCGGGGCATAAATGCCTAACAAAGTAGCATTTTTGAGTTCCATGAGATGCTGCATGCTTGTTTAGGCATGGAATAGGTGACCACATTGTCCATTCATTCCCAAGGCATGGTTTCGTAAATTGGACCCCTAAATCCAAATGTTGCATTGCTTCTTACTGAGAAAAGCACTAGTTATCGAAATCGATGGAGAAAACAACTTCCGAGGGGTTGGAACTGGGAGTGAGTGGTGCTCTCGCTAAAATCCTATGTTAGGAATCTAAAAAATATGATTTTTCCTCCATCCGAGTCTTGGTTTTTGTTTTATGCCCAGTTTCAAGTCGCATCCCAAACCATTTCGAGGACTCTTGGCAATTCCTCCTTGGGGCATAAAAGCCTAACGGAGAAACATTTTTGAGTTCCATGATATGCTACATGCTTGTTTAGGCATGGACTAGGTGACCACATTGTCCATCTGCTGTCGAGGCATGGTTTCATAAATTGGACCCCTAAATCCAAATGTTGTATTGCTTCTTACTGAGAAAATCACTAGTTATCAAAATTGATGAAAAAACAACTTGCAAGGGGTTGGAACCAGGAGTGAGGGGTCCTCTAGCTAAAATCCTATCCCAGTAATCCATCTAAGTCGACGGTTCCTCAACCCGAGTCTCGATTTTCGTTTTATGCCCAGTTGCAAGTCGCACCCCAAACCATTTCAGGGAATCTTGGCCAATTCCTCCTCAGGGCATAAAAACCTAACAGAGCAACATTTTTTAGTTCCGTGAGATGCTGCAAGCCTGCTTAGTAATGGAATATGTGACCGCATTGTCCATATGCTCCCAAGGCACGGTTTCATAAATTGGATCCTTTAATCCAAATGTTGCATTGCTTAAAACTGAGAAAAACACTAGTTCTCAAAACAATTGAGTACTGCAAATTCTGAGGCATGGCACTCGAGAATGAGGGGTTCTCTAGATGAAATCATATCCTAGTAATCCATCGGTGTCAACGGTTTCTTAATCCGAGTCTCAATATTTGCTATATGACCAGTTGCAAGTCGCATCCCAAACCATTTCGAGGACTCTTGGCCAATTCCTCTTCATGGCATAAAAACCTAACTGAGTAGAATTTTTGAGTTCCATGAGATGCTACATGCTTTTTTAGGCATGGAATAGGTGACCACATTGTCCATCCACTCCCGAGGCATGTTTTCATAAATTGGACCCCTAAATCCAAAATTTGCATTGCTTCTTACTGAGAAAAGCACTAGTTATCGAAATAGATGAAAAAAACAACTTCCAAGGGGTTGGAACCGAGAGTGAGGGGTGCTCTAGCTAAAATCCTATTCCAGTAATTCATTAAAGTCGACGTTTCTTCAATCCATGTCTCATTTTTTGTTTTATGCCCAGTTGCAAGTCGCATCCCAAACCATTTCAGGGACTCTTGGCCAATTCCTCCTCAGGGCATAAAAACCTAGTGGAGCAACATTTTTTAGTTCCGTGAGATTCTGCAAGCTTGTTTAGGCATGGACTAGGTGATCACAATAAGTGACCTAAACCCCTAGTATCATGCTTAGAGCTTAATGTAAAGGATTTGAGCCAACACCTTAGGCCTATGAACTAATACCAAGATAAAGGGAACCCAACACCATTGATGAGGTCAAAAAAATAAACTACAATGAGAGAGTTGTGATAGCATGTCACCTAAGCTACAATATGTAAGAAAATAATGCAACTTTTGTGGATATTAAAAAAGAGCATGAGATGTCATCATCTTCTCCAACTAGCGCCATGCCTCCACTTGGAAATTCTAGGCATTTCTATACAAAAAGAGGAGAACCGAGTAGCAATATAAACCACCATGAATATAGTGCAAAACTTGTAACTAAAACTTCAATGGAAATATTAGGAAAGGAAACCACTATCACAACAATTATTATGGTTTGTGAAGCCCCAAGATATGTATTAGATGTGTTTAGGATGACCTCCAATTTGGGAATGCATTATATGCATTATTAATTTCCACATTTAATTATCAAACAGGGCTCGTAAGCTTCGAGGTGTAGACGCAGGAAACACGGGATCAAAGCCTAAGTCTAGCCTAATCTAAAACCGATAAAACAATCTTCAAACCCACACTGCCAAAAATTAACACTAAGGATTCATCACATCTTCTCCAACTAACGCCATGCCTCCACTTGGAAATTCTAGGCATTTCCATACAAAAAGAGGAGAACCAAGTAGCAACAAAAACCACCATGAATATAGTGCAAAACTTGTAACTAAAACTTCAATGGAAATATTAGGAAAGAAACCCACTATCACAACAATTATTATGGTTTGTGAAGCCCCACGATATGCATTAGATGTGTTTAGGATGACCTCCCTGTTGGGGCTAAATATATGCACTATTAATTTCCACATTTAATTATCAACTGGGGCTCGTAATCTTCGAGGTGTAGGCGCAAGAAACACAGGATCAAAGCCTAGTCTAGCCTAATCTAAAGCCGACAAAACAATCTTCAAACCCACACTGCAAAAAATTAACACTAAGGATTCATCACTGAGACATAGGAATAACTTAGTGCTATAAAGGCTTAGATCACAGTCTTTCATGCACTCAGGGTGATGTTTGTGTGATTAATCATGAGTAGCTTACTTCAGTTTCCTATCCTTCAATGGATTCCAGTAGTGATTAAAAAGATAATCAGATGGATAAAAACTAGGTAAAAGGAAATGAGATCTAAACTCAAACTTTGTCCTCAATCAAATGCAATGTACCAATGCCTTGAGTGAGAGGGTGTTGATTTGAGTTTTATCTATTAAGAATCGATTTTCAGAATACAAATTAATTGCAGAATGCAAACACACAATATATGACTTTCAAACTAAACAATAATGCAAGAAGAAAAGAAACTAAACGTAATGCTAATATATAAATAAAATAAAATATAACAACACTTACCACTCTGAGGGGCCCTTCCCAGGAGGTTAGTGCTGCTAAAAAGACTCATATCAAATGGATATGGTGTCCAATGATTTAGCAACAATCAATTCTTCATTGAGATAAAAAACTTTGTTTTTACATGGCTAGCAACTCAAAGCTTTCTTACAAGAATAAATCTCTCATTTACAAAACATTCATGAAACTAATGACTCTTTCTCATAGTCATATGAGGCTTATTTATACATGAATAATCATTGAGAAGTGGATGGGACCGAATCCCAATGCTCAGATTTCAAATATATAATTTTAGATAAAATCCTCAAAAATCTGGGTTTTATTGCAATTTGGTAAAATTCAAGTTATGGATCCACCCATATCTTTCCAAAAAATTTGAAATGTTGAAAATGGTTTCTGGGTTCTGTATATGGATGATATTCCTAAAAACCCATTTTTCGGTTTTGAAAGATATGCTCACGTGTGCACGAAAATCGAGGCACAAGTTGGTAGTTTGAGTTTTGTTGCTAATTTTGGCAGAATCATTCCCCCTGAGCTGGAGGTCCACACGTGCGAGTTAGGTGAATTCTGTCTCACATGTTCGCATGAAAACATCATTATGGACAAAACCCATGTACCCGATTTACCTCTAGAAGCTTTCCAAAATTTCGAATTATGTCTAGTACCAAATTAGCACAGGCTGGTACCGGAATAGGTGGAGCCTTGGCACTAGAATAGACTGAGTACTAGATCATGCTGCTTAAGAGTCAAAGTGATTAGGATTATACATAATCAAGCATTTAATCAAATTAACTCAATAAAATTAAACAAATTATGCCTTAACCATAAGTTACCTCTCTATGCACATGATCAAGGTCATTAATTGTATTTATGGATGAAACAATGAATTAGATACACATATCATAGGTAAAATTGACTCAGACATAGATAATATAGGGTAATAGAAGTGTCAATACTGAGACTCAACATTCTCCCATGCTTAAGTCATTGCATGTCCTCATGCAACAATGATCTTCAAAGTTTCACAATTGATGATACTCCTCACTCGATCAAGCATTCCCCGAAGTTAAGTCTTATCCAATCTATTTTCGATCAAATTTAGGATAAAGGGCTAGATGAGACTCTAATATGATTATAGGATAGTGGCCAAGAGTTTTCATAATGAATTTGACTAATAGGCCCCTTTGGCTAGATTACCTTTAAAACAAAAGTGATATAAGGTTAATTTAGATATCATTTGAAGAGAGGAACACATAAAAGAATACATCCCAAGATGATTAACTTGTTTCTTATTCAAGTTTGTAGAGATGAAGCTCTTCTTGTTTAGGTAAGGTGAATTACATATAATGAGGGTCCCACTTCTCATGCAAACCTATTTATTTTAAAGATAGAACTCTAAAGTGGATACTTGACGGTTCTTAAGAACATCATCTGAGAGATATAAATGTCATCTCCTAGCCTTGATTTGATAATGATTGCTTCACAATGATACCCAAGGGTTTATGTTCAGTTTTAAGTGTGCCACTTTATGTTTTTCAAATCCCTTTATCTAGCATAGCCCCACTGCCAGCAGGCCTGTTCAGTACCCCGACGGGTTTACCTTAGTACCATACAAGCATGGACCCGCTGCCAGCAGGCCTGTTCAGTACCCCGACAGGTTTACTTGTACTTCCTGATGCTTCCTTTTTATTATATTACTCAAAATATTTAGAATTATGTATACTGCTCATTGACAATTTTAGAGTATAAGGAAGGCAGGTGGTACGAGAGTGTTTTAAAGTTATTAGGCACACAATTAATTGTTTGCAATTATCCCAAAGGTGACATCATCCACATTCAAATTAAATCTTAGCTATTCAATGTATAATGTAACGTCTCGGATAATGACTAAGAGGTCCCTCTAGTTAATCCTATTAGGATTCTCATGAAAGTTCATTTTGGTTTTGCAAGGGCGGTCCACCACATGAGGTTTTCATCAATACCTTCAAAGAAAAACTTGTAAAGATAAACTTGGATAAAAACTTGTTTGAATCAACT
>SNQJ01S0058651.1:54071-76983 GCA_010110895.2 Picea sitchensis
CCAAATTTTCTCAAACCACATACTACTAAGATGCCAAAGGGATCATCTACTAATATTCCAAAGGGATCCACAAGGGTAACATTGTTTCCTCTTTCATCCCACACTAAAACCACATACTACTAATATGCCAAAGGGATCTTAGCAAGTGGATCCATTGCCCTCACTAGTTCCTCCATCATTTCTACATATTTCATATGAGACATAACATGTTAGTATCTCATCTTCAATAACTTTTGTATAGGACACTGGTTGTTATTTTAATTAAACTCCAATCCAACTTATATTCCATTAATTTAATATAAATGAGATGTCACACAATGACATAATGTTTACTCTAGAAACAACCCAAATTGAAAAAACAAATTGCAATGGTTACTCAATTCTCATTTTGAGAATCTTTGGTTACAATGTAACTCATGGATCTTTGTGCTTACTTTCCTCTTTGGCCAAAATAACCTTTGAGAGTCGTGTCAAAAGGACGAATAAGAGATCTTCATGAAGAGGTCTGGGAGATATATCTGTCAGTCTTGGAAGATGTCTTTATCACACTTGAACTCGAGGGGGAACTCCATATGAATGATCGACTCTCCCTATGAGCCAACTAACTCTCTATGATATTAGGCTCACTCTCATTCTACATGAAGCCTCTAAAACTTGACTCCCTCTGAGTCTATACAATATCTGGAGCCATCTTCTCCCTCTACATATGCTAACCTCCTCTGAAGTCTGATATCCTATGAACTATTCTGGGAGGCTGCTCCTTCGTACTAGATCCTGACATCTAACTCCCTCTAAAATTTGTCTCCTTCTGAGATGGTACTTGGTGGGGCCATCTACCTCACCACTAGTGGAACCACCTACTCCTTCTCATAATTGTGAGTCTATGTAACTTGAGAAACTTTGAGGTCATTTTCTCTCCCTTAAAGTATCACTGGGAGTTGCATGCCTCTCTACATCCTACAAAGTGTCACGAAGCCAAGCTAACCTCTTCCTAGTCACTGCAACATCTATAGGTAGATCCACTAGCTCGACTGGCTCTACTATCGCTTCCTGGTATTATGAAGGATGAACAACTAGACAGGGATTTGTACAGTCATCCTGCACAAAAATCATTTTTTTTTTTTAAATAAATATATGTTGTCGCAAGAGCGACGACTACTAGAATTGTTGCAATGAAATTGCTATACAAATCACGAAAAATTGTATAGCAATATCATCGCAAAATGCCCTGTTCTCATCTCTCTTGCAACGATCACTTCTATAACTAATTTGTCGCAAATTTCTCTGGATTATCGATTTTGTGAAAATCTTCATATATTTTTGGGCATGCGACTATCTCCCTATATTGTCTCTCTTGCAACGATCTCTCTAACATTGTCTCATGTGTGGCGATTTTCCTCCTTTGTCTCTCTTTTGACGATGTCCCTAGTGTCGTCTCTCTTGCGACGTTGTGTCAGGTTCATCGCACGTGCCATGTCATGTGAAGAAATGTTTGGAAGACCTTAGATTCGTCGCAATATCCACGACATAACGTTGCAAGAGTGTCGAAATAGCCGTCGCAAAATGACCCAAATTTGCTAGTGTTCTCTGCAATTCTAATGACAGTTCCCAGCTCTTGATTGGAGAAACCTCAGCGTTTTTGTCCACTGGAATGATATCTTTTAATTTATATATGGACTAAACTTTTGTCCACTTGAATGACATCTTTTAATTTATATTTCGATTGCGTTTTGTCCACTTGAATGACAACTTTTAATTTATATTTATGGACTATGTTTTTCCCTTTGAATGACAGTAAAGTTATGCTATGAAATACATCGATAATTTGTATATCTGCATTTTGATATGTCTGCGCCCTGGGTAAAATATGTGTGTATCATATCAAGTCTAGTAATATGATAATGGAATTTATCATATTACTGCGTTAATTGGTGTTATCATACATAGTTGTATTTTTGTATTTATTATACAGCAATATCATCATTATTTATGTTTTACAATAAATATCATTATTATTTGTATTATTATATAGCGAAATCATTGTTATTTATGATACAATAAATATCATTATACATCAATTATTATTATTTATGTTTTTCACAGAGATATCATACTACCCATGCGATATCACAAGTAACAATGATACCACAAGCACAACATTATCCTATTTAATCTCAGTGATATCATATAGGTTCCATTTTAAACAACGAATTCCTAAGATAGAGAATTCTTAAGACAACGATATAGTAAATAGCTAGATCAGTTTTCATTCCTTCTCACCATGTGCATAATCTGTAGGCGGTTGAACACTTTTGTTTTCTGTTTGGATTGCATTGATTAGACTAACTGATAGACACAGGACCGAGCCAGAGCGGGTGTAGAAGTAACCTGAGTAAATCGAATCCAACGTAATTGGTTGTAAAACAATGCATAGAGAATGACCTTTGGGTCCCATGTAGACTCATCTTACTTGGTGATTGGCTGTGTAATAGTGCGTTAGTGATTGGGTAATAATTATTCCCACAGTAATAGTGTGTTTTGTAATAATTATTCCCACAGTAATAGTTCCTTTTGTAATATTTATTCCCTTAGTAAAGTCATCCACTCATCTGTATTCATCAACTCAGTAAATGTTATTTACCACAGCGTTGATTTCATTTTAAGATCAATTTAATATGGTATGACTGGGGTATTTTTTATTGGTTGCGATTTGGTTACAACGAATTTAATACGTTCTGAGTGAGAAAGCGATTTTGGTTGCAAGCGTTGTAAGTTGTGTTGACAGTGATGGACCAAGTTGCTTTCTGTAAGGTTTAGGGTTTTATGGAATTCAACTCCCAAGTAAGACAAGCCCTGTGGCTCACAGTCATATCCTAAACCCTCCATTTCGGATTTTGTTTCACTATTCTTCTTTTTCCTTCTGCCCATAAAGATACCACTATACCTCTGCATGCGCTAATCCTCACAGGTTTGGAGGATCAGAGCTCTGATACCACTGTAATGTTCCCAAGCCAATTTTTTTTCTTGGAAACACTAACTAACCACTGATTTGATTATTAATTGTTGTGTATGCGGTTTGACCATGAACATTTTAGCCTTAGGGTTTATTCAGTTATTCAGCCACAGATTATACAAGAATCATTGCAATCATATGAAGATCATCAATAATACACCAGATAGGAACCACAAACAAGATTTGAGCTTTATTATAAGAAAGAAAGCACTTGATACAAATAGAGAAGCAGATATGGAATATCTTCAGATGGCTTCAAGACAATAATAAAGTTGCATACAAAATTCTCCCAGAGATGCAAATCAAGCCTCCCAAAGGCTGCAATAGAAGATGAACGCTCAACTGCAAAACTAGGGTTTTAGACTAACCCTCAAGCTGTTGGTATGACCTGCTGAAGACAATGTAGACCAAGGCTTTGGTCCTCCTGAAGATAAAGACCCCCTTAGGCTACTAAAATCCTCCCAATGATAGATAAAGGAAATGGTAGCCTCCTCCTGAAGTATGGAGCATCAAACACTGAAGCTTCCTCCTCAAACTACAGAAACCCTAAATTGGTACGACCCTCCTAAAACCTTGAATATGGCCAATAATTTGGACTAGTTGAATAAGGGCTCTGAATCCCCTAAAACTCTCTAGGATGATAGATTGGGCAACCACAAACCCCTAAGAGAAGTTTCAAGGTCAGATTTGGCCTATGGCCTTCTAGATATGAGAAACATTGAATCACCAAATCATCCTCTTCCTCTTGAAATCGTCCCAACCTGCAAACAAATGACAGGGATGTGATGGCTCCTCAAAGAAGCCTCCAAACTGATGAGCTAGGGCCTGCAAGCAAAACCCTAATGTTGAAACCCTCCAAAGCTTCTCCAATAGGCTGGATTGAAATCTTCTTCATCAAATGGTGCGCCCCTGCTGGAAACCCTAACTGGTATGACCCTGTTGATCCAACTGGTACGACCCTACTAATTCTCCTGAATCGATGATGGTTGTAGAATTGTGTGGGTGGAGTGTTTCATCCTCGAGACCAAGATTGGAACAAGGTGAGTGGAATCTTTCACAATTGATTTGTTCACTAGGGTTTGTAATATCAAAACCCTCAAAACTATATGCTCAAGAGCATCAACAAGAAAATAGCAAATATCCAAGATGGTTTGAGAGGTGCGCCCTAGCCTTCTCTTTATACTTTTTTCTGTTTCCTTGTTGAGTTATGTTAACCCCTAGGGTTAACTCCTAACTCAACCTCCAACGCTTCTATTCCTTCATTGAGTTATCTTTTTAACTCTTTTTTACCTTTTCACTAAGTCAACTTAAGAATATAACATTAGTTTGGATGACGTTTCCCTATGTGTGAGACTATGGCCTAGTGGGGATGCCTAGACCACTAAGTCTACCCAAACCTCTTCATTAAGAGGTGGGGGACATTACAAATTATCTCTGAGTTTATTGATTCATGGTTGAATGATTGTCTTGTGCCTGATTAAATATCTCTATGTATGGTTTATCATTTCTCTCTGCGAACATCTTAATACTCTCTGCGTTTTTATATCACCTCTACGTTTTTGGATATTATTTTATTCTCTGCAATTCTAATGACAGTTTCCACTCTTTATTGGAGAAACCTTAGCGTTTTTGTCCACTTGAATGACAGATTTTAATTTATATATGGACTGATTTTTTGTCCACTTGAATGACAGCTTTTAATTTATATTTGGATTGTGTTTTGTCCATTTGAATGACAACTTTTAATTTATATTTATGGACTACGTTTTTCCCCTTAAATGACAGTAAGGTTATGCCATGAAATATGGCGAGAATTTGTATATATGTGTTTTGATATGTCTACGCCCTGGGTAAAATTTTTATGTATCATCTAAAGTCCAGTAATATGATAACGGAATTTATCATATTACTGCGTTAACTGGCGTTATCATACATAGCTGCGTTTTTGTATTTATTATGCAGCGATATCATCATTATTTATGTTTTACAATAAATATCATTATTATTTGTATTATTATATAGAGAAATCATTGTTATTTATGATACAATAAATATCATTATACACCGATTATTTATGTTTTTCACAGAGATATCATACTACCCATGCGATATCACAAGTAACAATGATACCACAAGCACAACATTACCCTATTTAATCTCAGCGATATCCTATAGGTTCAGTTTTAAACAATGAATTCCTAAGATAGCGAATTCTTAAGACAACGATATAGTAACTAGCTAGATCAATTTTCGTTCCTTCTCATCATGTGCATAATCTGCATGCGGTTGAACACTTTTGCTCTCTGTTTGGATTGAGTTGATTAGACTGACTGATAGAAACAGGACCGAGCCAGAGTAACCTGAGTAAATCGAATCCAACGGAATTGGTTGTAAAACGATGCATAGAGCATGACCTTCGGATCCCATTTAGACTCATCTTCCTTGGTGACTGGTAGTGTATGGTAGTGTAATAGTGCGTTAGTGACTGGGTATTTATTATTCCCACAGTAATAGTACGTTTTGTAATAATTATTCCCATAGTAATGGTTCCTTTTGTAATATTTATTCCCTCAGTAAAGTCATCCACTCAACTATATTCATCCACTGGGTAAATGTTATTTACCATAGCGATGGTTGCATTTTAATAACAATTTAATATGGTATGAGTTGGTTACTTTTTATTGGATGCGATTTGGTTATAGTGAATTTAATACGTTCTGAGTGAAAGCGATTTTGGTTGCAAGCGTTGTAAGCTGTGTTGACAACGATTTTTTTGTAGGTTGTGTTGGTAAAGACAGTGTTTTTATTGTAAAGAATTTGATACATACAATGTGACTGCGAAGGTAATATTTACTGACAGCAATTTGAAACATACAGTGTGACTGCGAATTAATATGACAGAGAGCGAAGTTATTACATATATAGACAACAAAATTCATTATTTCTTAGACGTTTGTTGTAAACGCCTTTTTCTTAAACGATTGTTGGATAACCTTTTAAAAAGGGATTTGCTGAGTATTTTTATTTTTTTACAAAGAGCATTGTGCATCCAAGATTTTACCCGAGAATATGGAAGTATCCTTCCACAGGCTCATGAAAGGTATTTCATTCCTGAGTGTGCGTGTATTATGGCACTTTTTTTAAAATTGTAATCAACTAAATTCTGTGTGAGATACAGTGCCATAGCCTTACCTGTTGACATCTGAACCGTAACATAGAGCGAGTTTACTAAAGTATTTTTTTTATTCCTTAATCAACCCAAGGGAAGAGGTGTATTAATTGATTATTTTAGTGGTTGCTCAACTTAACTTATATTGAATGGTCACCTTGCATCCATTTTTGCTTAATTTTTAGAGCAACTTCATCGTACGACTTCACAATTGATAACCAGTGTCAATGGGATTTAAGGAACATTGGATTTTATGTTGGGCAGAAGGTTTAGAAGTATTTGGTCGCGCAGGGGTTCTTGGTGCACTGGTCACAATGCGGTGACGTGATCCCTTATGATTGGGTCATTGTGCACGTTGATCGATAAGCACATATGACACTTGGCCTAGGATCATGCGCCTCCTGAGGTGGATGGTGACTGTTGTGTTTATGGTGGTACTTGTTTGGAACCTTGTTGTGACTGTCTCTTGCACGCCAAGAAGGTTTTAGTCACTAGTCGTCGAAGCTGTGTGTTGGCTTGATTGTTGTTATTCATTGCCTTATTGGTGGGTGTAGTGCTAGTCGTCAAGTTGCGTTGTTTAAATTTTGTTGTTGTTTTCCTTCCTGCTTAAATAAAACAAAAAACAAATTGCACTTGCTTTGCGTCACATGTAGTCGTAACGCCGGGGTCGTTACATATGGTATCAGAGCGGGTTCAACCCTGCCACTGTGGATTGCCAGGCTTTCCATTACAGTAGACCCTTGAGTTTTAACCTAGTGCTAATTAAAAACTTTAACGTGTGCATGCGGTGATCTCAATTAGAGGACGCCACAGAGTTTTGCAACGTGGTGTCGTGGAAGGAGGTGTGATGCCTATAGAAGTGTCCACACCCTCAGAGTCTAACCCCAAGGGGAAGAAAAAGTCCTTGGGATGGATTCGAATGTTGTAAGGGATGATTATAGTATGACACAACCCTTCTAGGGAATGTCATAGGCCTTAATTCACCATCTATACTGAGTTGAGGCCAAGACGCCTGTATGCCTGAGAGTCCATAATGCGCCCCAACCAGTACCGTTAGATTTCACCGTGAACTCGAGAAGGTCAAATCTCCTGAGTTCTTTGGTGCCCCAGACGACACAGCTGCCGAGGCATGATTGGAGAATATGGAGACGTTCTTAGCACTTCGCAACTATACCTCCAATATGAAATTCTACATGGCGGTCTTTTAACTGAAGGGGAGTGCTCTTCTATGGTGGAAGACGCTCCTGCCACATTTGAATATGGTCATCGAAGACGTGTCATGGGAACTATTCGAGGAACGGTTCCAAGAGTGGCTTCTATCGGAGGAATTCATTGAGTGTCAACTCAATGAATTCAATGCCTTGCGATAGGGCGGTTGTATGATGCCCGAGTACGAGGCCCGTTTTTGGAGCTGTTCAGTATGCTTCGCACCAAATTACAGAGAACTTAAGGTCAACAAGTTCGTGTTTGGATTTAGTGTTAGGATTCAGTTTCTACTTTGGGTACCAGGAATACTAGACCGAAGAGACTCTGTTGGAATGTGAGGAGCCACATTTTCAGTGCAACTGCCCAGTGGAGAGGACTAGAGAGTCTAGATCAGTCGGACCCGCTACCGTGGGATATTGGACAAGGCCCATCGGATTCATGCAGTGGTGATTAACCTTGAGGAAGAGCACCATTCGACTGTGCTCAAGATGTCAAGTACCGTCGCTGAACAAAACCTTGACATTTTGATAGATCCATGTGCTACCGAAGGTTATGGGCTATAGCCTTAACTTGGGAGAGTTTTTCCACTAGGGCCAACCTGTACGTCATGATCTTAGGATCTTGTGACGTCATGATTGGTATGGACTGGTTGGAATCGCATGAGGCGACACTCAACTATAAGATGAAACGGTTGAGCTTGGTCGACGATGAGGGACATAGACGCGTGATTGTAGGTCGGAACCAGGGAATTTCCCTGAGGTTCATCTCTTCCTTGCAGCTACGGAAGAGCATGCGCAAGGGGTGTAATATTTATGTGATCTTTGCATTAAACAAAAATGGAGTAGCAGAAGGTCTAGAACACCTTATGGTGGTGAGAGAGTTTGTGGACGTCTTCCCGGAGGAGTTACCTGGGATGCTGCCAGAGAGGGAATTGGAGTTTACCATAGACCTAAAACTGGGGACTGAACCAATAACAAGAACGCCTTATCAGATGTCGACCTTGGAGTTACAAGAGTTGAGAATTCAATTGAAGGAGTTGTTGGGCCTGGGACTTATATTTCCAAGTGTGTCACGGTGGGATGCACTTGTTATTTTCATTCAAAAGAAGTATGGGTCATGGAGACTCTGCATTGACTACCGTCAATTGAACAAGGCAACGATCAAGAATCAATATCCATTACCAAGGATTGATGATCTGTTTGATTAGATGAAGGATGCGACGGTGTTTTCAAAGATCGACTTGAGATCAGGGTATCACCAGTTACGGATCAAGGAGGATGACATCCCTAAGATTGCCTTTAAGACGAGGTTTGGACATTACAAATTTATTGTTTTACCGTTTGGATTGACGAACGCCCTAGGGGTATTTATGAGTTTGATGAACGGGGTGTTCCGTGAGTACTTGGACAAGTTCATCCAAGTATTCATTGACGATATTTTTATTTACTATCGGATGATGGAGGAGCATGAGGAGCACTTGCACTTAGTACTACAGTGTCTGCGAGAGAACAAATTGTATGGGAAATTGTCTAAATGCTCATTTTATCAATTGAAGATTCACTACTTAGGGCATGTCATATTCGACGAAGCTATCATCGTGGATCCAACAAAGGTCGAGGCTATTATGGAATGTCCTACGCCAACAAATGTCCTAGAAGTGTGTAGCTTCATGGGTTTAGGAGGATACTATCGACTATTCGTCGAGGGATTTTCGAAGATAGAAAATCCAATCACGGAATTGAAGAAGAAGAACAAGAAGTTTGTTTGGACCGAGAAATGCCCGGAAGCTTTTCAGAGGCTCAAAGATCTGTTGACAACAAAACTGATACTAAAGGTCCCTTACATGGATGCAGACTTCTTGGTATGCATTGACGCATCCAAGGGATGCTTAGGCGAAGTCTTTATGCAAGACGATTGAGTGATCACTTACATCTTGAGGAAGTTGAGAAGGCATGAGGAGAACTATGCGACGCACGATTTCAAGTTGTTAGCTATTGTATATTACTTGAGAGTTTGGAGACACTACCTTATTGGAAAAAAAAATTGAACTAAAAACAGACCACTATGGACTACATCACATCTTTATGCAAAGCGACCTAAATGTGCAACAACGATGTTAGTCGGAATTTCTCAGCGAGTACGATTTCGAGATTACTTACATAAAGGGAATAGTGAATAGAGTGGCTAATGCATTGAGTCGGAGACTGCACATATTTTCATTCATGCCTCTTCATACAAATCTACATGAAAATATTCTAACTTTACGGGTGACGATGACTGGTACAAAGAGGTCAAGGATTTTATCAGACAAGACACCATGATGGTACCAAGATTTGAAGGATTTACATTGGACGACGACGGATTATTGAGATTTAAAAATTGAATTTACGTACCACCGAAAGACGAGTTGAGAAGTTTGATCCTAAACGATGCTCACAGAATAGTGTGCATGTCTCACCTAGGAGTCACGAAGATGAGGGCATACCTTAAACCCTTATCCTTCTGGAAAGGAATGAAGGCAGACATAGTCAACTATGTGGCAAGATGTCTAGAATGTCAACAGGTGAAGGCTGAACATAGACATTCAACATGATTACTACAGCCACATGCTATTCCAGAATCGAAATGGGATGTTATTTCGATGGATTTCATTGTTGGATTTCCACTGACAACAAGGAGACACAAATCGATTTTTGTGGTAGTTGACACTTTGACGAAGAGTAATCATTTTATTCATGTGCATACAACGTATCATGCACTTGACATAGCTATATTTTTCATCAGTGAGATTGTGAGGTTGCATGGCGTTCCTAAGAGGATTATATCCAATCAAGGATCGATGTTTACTAAATGATTTTGGACTAGTTTCCAAGAGGCATTGGGAACCCAGCTTAACTTTGTTACTACGTATCACCTGGAGACAGACCTACAGACCAAACGAAGAAACCAAATACTGGAGGACATGTTGTGTATGTAATTTATGGACCAACAGAAGCGTTGGGAAGAGTCCTTACCACTGATATAATTTGCGTATAACGACAGTTATCAAAGCACCATTAAGATGGTGCCTTTCGAGTTTCTTTACAGGTGACCGTGTCATATGAATTGAGTTGGGATTGGCTTGAGGATAGGGTTCTAGTGGGACTAAAAACGATCCAATAAATGGAAGATCAATTGCAAACTATAAGACAAAAGATCAAGGAAGCGCAGGATCAACAAAAGAGTTATGCCGATGCACATTGTGTCGACTGTAGATACGATGTGGCGATCATGTATTCTGGCAGGTGAAACCACATAAGAGTTCGATCAAGTTTGGAAAGGGTCCTAAACTATCTCCTAGGTTTGTGGGATCCTACAAGATTATGGAAAAGATAAGGCCCATGGCCTATTTATCTAGCTCTGCCTGATTCTTTGAGGCAGACACACGATGTCTTTCACGTCTTTGTTTTGAGACATTATGTGAGTGATCCTACTCATGTTGTTGACATGATTTCCTTGCAGGATCGGACAAGGTTGCGCTCACGAAAGAGATGATCCGCATCCTGGACAATCGCATTCGACAATTATCGCATCGAACCGTAGATCAAGTCAAGCTCTAGTGGGGACAACTATAGTCTGCACTCGGCGACATGGGATGATGCATATGATATGTGTCAACAATTTCCATTTTTGTTGATAGATAGACTTGTGATATTGTGATGCAATTTATTTCAGAACTTGTACTGTGAAACTTCAGGATGAAGTTTATATAGGGGGTGTATGTAACATCCCGCTCTTGTGCACACTGAGCGAACTTATTCCTTGAGGACACTTTCTTGCAAGTGATCTAGATTATTATACTATTGGCCCTTTGATTATAATTATGAGGAATTATGGATATGATGATATGTTATTTTGTTGTATTGACATAGACAAGTGCTATTGACTGGGTTCTCCTGAGTGTTCAGAACTTTGGACCTCGAGGATGCAGAGGCATAAATGAAAACCCTTGGACTCTGGATCGAGTCAAGGAGTGGACTATTGGGGTTTGATTGTTGTTGATATGACATATGTACATTTGATTAGATGTTATGACGATTGATTATTATTGCTGACATGATTCATTGAAGATGTAGGCTGACGATAGCTTTCCGACAAGACTCACATGTGGAGTAGAGGGGTCACACACGACAACCAGAGACTTTGAGGGAGAGGTGTGGACACCAACCCTGCCATAGCCTACTAGCACTCCCTCCATAGATTGAAATATAGGTTAACAATTACCTAGTTCGAGAAGACCCACGATGCCATGAGGGAAGACTGTGACAGTCGCTCACGATGATTCTAAGGGGCATGCAATAAGGTAGGGGCCTTATTCCTTAGAGGCCCTTAGTCTCCCACACGATCACTTGGTGGAGTATTGATTCCAGGGGTTTTTGATGTCTACCAAGTAAGTCAAGAGGCGAGTGGGACACTTGGAGCACGTGGTGCGTCCTGAAGGGCACGTCGCGCAAGGAAAACAGAAAGTGGCGAGTGGAAGTGGAACCCTTGGAGCACATAGTGTGTCCTGAAGGGAACGTCACATTTTTTAATTGGTAAGTGAACAAACCTAGATGGCCTTAGAATGAATGATGTGTCAAGTAAGATTTAAAAACGATCTCCCTAATAAAAATGTCACCCAGCCTGGGAAATTAAAATCTAGGTCTAAGTGATACTTGTGGTAAATAATAATAATAATAATCAAAATTAAACATGTGACGAGAAGGGGCTAAGAAATTCGATTAATTTATTAAAATCAAATTACTTTGGGGGATTAAATTTTTAAAAAAAGGAAATGATTTTTTTTCTACATATGCTAATTAAATTTTGTTAATTAAAAAGAGAAAGAGGTGGTTTTTCTACACTTGCTAATTTTTGTTTTAGATAAAAAGGGAAAAGATGGAAACTTAAAAGAAATAGGAAACATAAAGGGAAACAGAGGGAAAAAGGGAAAACATAAAAAGAAAGGGAAATGTAAGGAAAAAGCTGAATGGCTAACTTATTAAGGAATCTTGCCTTTAAGAACTTTCTAATTATGAACTCAACTAGGAATTTAGTAAAGGCGTCAGTCATTTAAAATGTGTAAGGGAATATGGGGACACCAAGGAGAGATTTTAGGAATTCTTTTAGGTGGGTGAGGGAAATAGGAGTAATTAAATAATTAATGAAATTAATTTCTAGTGCAACTAGGGGGATGGGTGACATGTGTACGGGGGAGGTTTTCTGAATTAAATTAATGAAAAATAAATTAAATGGGAGTTTGGGAAAGAAATCACTTAGAAACTCTATAGAAATGATGGAGAAGGAGGAGTATGGATCATATATTTTATGCGTAACGTTACGCTATGGAAATTTTGTCTTGACTGACTTACCTTATGGAGTTGGGATACCCAGCTTGGGTAATGAGTGGTAGCTCGACCTTGACAGGCGATATAGGAGATAGTTTTTATCTAGTAGAGTGTGCATTCCCCCTTTGCGACTCGGGGACTTAGGGGGAAGAAGATTACCCATAGATTTGGCTGGGAGGTACCGGTGAAGTCACATCGATCGGAAAGCGGGAGCTAGATGGAGCGTGCTGGGGACAATGACTCGGAGCTGTCACCTTGGGATATGGTACACGTGTTTATTTTGAATGGTAGATTAATATTGTTCTTGTGCTTCCATTACTATAATTTTATTGTGTAAATAATTTTACTGGTCATTTTTAATCGATAACTTAAAGTCCCCATAGCTTTATGCTCACTGCATTGAATTGATTTCCTTGGCAACCCAATCCTTGATTACTATGACTATTCTATTTTGTTTTATTGATTATTATGAAGAGATTGTTCTTTTTCTTCCGTCCTTATCCCTAGATCATCAGTCCATGCTTGAGAAGTCGGCTAGGAGCCAAATCGACGGTCGTCACTTCGGTGTTTACAGACCTATAGTTTCTAATGCCCTTCTTTTCTGTGCATGGATTATGAATGAAGGATAATTTTGTCCCAGTTGTCTACCCTTACTTATGGAATGTTCCCAAGCTAATGTTTTTGCTTGGAAACACTAACTAACCACTGATTTGATTATTAATTGTTGTGTATGCAGTTTGACCATGATCATTTCAGCCTTAGGGTTTATTCAGTTATTCAGCCACATATTATACAAGAATCATTGCAATCATATGAAGATCATCAACAATACACAAGATATGAACCACAAACAAGATCCGATCTTTATTATAAGAAAGAAAGCACCTGATACAAACAGAGAAGAAGATCTGGAATAACTTCAAATGGCTTCAAGACAATAATAGAGTTGCATACAAAATTCTCCCAGAGATGAAAATCAAGCCTCCCAAAGGCTGCAAGAGAATATGAACGCTCAACTTCAAAACTAGGGTTTTAGCCTAACCCTCAAGCTATTGGTACGACCTGCTGAAGAAAATGTAGACCAAGGGTTCGGCCCTCCTAAATATAAATACCCCCAAATGTTGCTAAAATATTCCCAATGATAGATCAAGGCAATGGTAGCTTCCTCCTGAAGTATGGAGTATCAAACATTGAAGCTTCCTCCTCAAACTACATAAACCCTAAATTGGTACGACCCTCCTGAAACCCTGAATATGGCTAATAATTTGGACTGGCTGAATAAGGGCTCTGAATCCCTTGAAACTCTCTAGGATGATAGATCGGGAAACCACAAACCTATGAGAGAATTTTCAAGATCATATCTAGCCTATGGCCTTCTATATCTGAGAAACACTGAATCACCAAATCGTCCTCTTCCTCCTGAAATCGTCCCAACCTGCAGAAAAATGATAGGGAGTTGATGACTCCTCAAAGAAGCCTCCAAACTGATGAGCTAGGGCTTGCAAGAAAAACCCTAATGTTGAAACCCTCCAAAGCTTCTCTAATAGGATGGATCGAACTCTTCTTCATCAAATGGTGCGCCCCTGCTGGAAACTGTTGGCCCTTGAACAAGTTTTGGGAGATCCTTGGTCAAGTTTGAACTATTTTGGGACTTCGACAGCCTATCGAATATGGAGTGAAAGACGAAGAAGAGATTGCAGGATCTTGACCCGTTTTTGGGATTTGGGAATATGTAATGGGTATGGGATGTCGACCCATGGGTTTACACATGTTTAGGCCTATTTTGTAAAGTATAAATAGATGTTTAGGTAATGTGAGGAGGGCATATATGTGATGTAAGGATGATAAGCTAAGTTCTAAGTGCAAGTAGGGTTTGTAAATTCTTTGTGCATACAATGAGAGACTTGCAGAGCTAGGTGCAAGCAGTTGTAACAAGACTGTGAAGGCTTTGTGTTGTAACGCAAGGAAGAAGGATCTAGTGAGCTGCGCAGATCTTCTATCCTATGCGGAGTAGGGTTTTGAGGCTCTTTGCATGTAACCTATTGAAAAATCTAATAAAGAAGAAGAGTTGGTTGATGTAGCCCTAGGGTGGGGGTGAACCACGTAAATACTATGTTATTCTGCTCTATGTGATGTTCTGATGTATTTATGTGTTATCTGCTAAGTGTTGAATAAATAGAGATAGATAGATATGTTATTCTTTGTGCTTATGATGAATCTGGATGCTATATCCGACATAGGTGGATGTGCTTAGTGCTTGAATCTGCTAGATGTGATCCATTTAGTTATGATAAGTGCTTAAATATATTAGATCTAGTTGAATGTTGTGATGCTCTATTTATTTGCGGAGTAGATATTGGTTAGCTAATGATGAACTGACAGTGCTAAGTTCTCTATTAAGTATTATAATCATAGATCTGTGTCCCATCTAAGGTTGCAGACACTTGAGTCCTGCAACCACCCCTGCCTCTACCTCAAGTGAGACTTCATCTTCTTCGTAGGTGTTGCCAAAAGGGTCGGTAGTTAGGGTTTTGTTGGTGCGTTGTTGTAGCGTTGAACCCTGGGTCTACCCCTGCGCCAACAAATGGTTCCATTTCTGGGACTTGAAATTGTGATTGCTGGGAACTGAGGAAGAATAAGCTTTGTGCAAAGATCCGACCTGAAATTGTGAAATATCTATGTGTAGATCTATTTCTCTAGTGCACAATACTCTACTTAGTTTGACAAGCTCTGTGCTAAAGACAATAAGTCAGACCTGAAGAAAATAAGTCAGATCTAAAGAAAAGAAGTCAGATCTGAAGAAAAGAAGTCAAATCTGAAGAAAAGAAGTCAAATCTGAAGAAAAGAAGTCAGATCTGAAGAAAAGAGGCCAGATCTGAAGAAAAGAAGTCAGATCTGAAGAAAAGAGGCCAGACCTGAAGAAAAATAAGTCTGATCTAAAGAAAAAAAAGGCAATATCTGAAAGCTCTGTGCTTTGATAAAGGTAAGAATAGTGGAAAGTTATAGATCTGAAGGCTTTGTGCTTTGTAGAAGTAAGATTAGTGGATTTTTTTTTTTCAAAAGTATGAATCTAGGTATCTTTGATAGATTCTATCCTAGCTTGAAAACTAGGGTATTAATAGATGAAAGAAGATTTGATATGAATAGATCTAATATGAATATTGAAAAATATGCCATATCTATGCATAGAAAAAATGTTTGGGCTAATAACTGTATGCAGGATCCTAGAAAGAAATATTTGCAAGTTAGCTACCATGATCCTAGTGCGCAGTACAAGAAAGAATGGGGATCCTTTAAAAAAAAGAGAGGATTAACCGTCTGTTACAGTTGTAGAAAACCCGAACATCTTGCTAAGGAATTCCTTAGAAGAAGACCTAGTTGTCTTTGTTGTAAATCTCTGGACCATGAAGTATTGGATTTACCTAGAATGGTTTCTAAGGTTGAAAGAATGAATATGAACCAAGAAAACCCTAAGGAATATCCAGAAACTAAGATTATGCCAGAGTCCCAGGAAGAATTAGAGAAAGTATTGCTATAGATAGGAGAAACCCTGAATGATCACCGACCTGTCAACTTATCAAAGGTCTTCAAAGAAAAATAATGCCTTGAAGCAATAATAGGAGACTTCGACATTGACTGTGTCCTAGATGAGGAAACACAGGTGAATATCATGATAGAGAAAACTTGGGAAGCTATAGGGAGGCCTGTTATGATTCCTTCATTAGGAGGAATATGAATATTCAAAGGAAAGTTGATAAACCTATGTGGAAAGCTCACCCAGATACCTATGAATGCCAATGGAACTTCGACAGAGAAAGATTTTGAGATTGTTAAATTCAATGAGAACAGTGCCCCATTTACCATGCTACTAGGAAAACCTTGGATTGAAAGAGATTAGGCTAGAAGGCAAGAAGAAGAAAAAGTTTTAGAACAACAAAAGAAAGAGTTAAAAGAATTCATGACTATAAGGATCACATACTTGATTGAAGAACACAAGAACAGATCAAAGATATTTAACACCAGAAACATGGATGTCGAAGTTGCAAGAACACTAGATGATCCACTGAAGATTGAAGTACCTATTCCAGATAAAGAAGAAGGATTACCCTTGAATCTTTGGAAAGAATCTCAACAGTGCGAAGTAACTATGCCAAAAGAAGATATGAATCAGAAAGGAAAAAGGTATACCAAGATGAAGCTCATTGGGAAGAGGGATAGAAAGCTAAGTAAGAAAAGAGATAAGATCGCCAAGTTGCAGAATATTCTAGACGGAACCTCGCAGAAGGAAAATTTGCAAAATTGGAGCTTCGTCGGAATATCATAACAGTGACGCATGGCACTTCTCCATGGTGAAGAAATATAGCCATTGGAGACATTATAACCGTTAGACCAATGCTCCGAACGAGAAGAAAGGCATTTATGGAAAAAGAACTCGCCATACGATTGTTGGGACCACACCATAACGGACAGAACCGAGATAATTAGAGCTTCATACCCGCAGTAAGCAACCTGTTTCCAAGTTACCTATTTATCTCATCGTACCAAGCATCGATAATTTTTTTTCCAATTGAGAATTTGAGCCCACAGACTAAGTTGATTTTCTATAGTGATCATCACACTCTTTCTCTCAACTTGAGTTACCCCCCGAACCTGAGATTGTTAACCCCGAGCGTGTATGTCGAACGAGTTGAGTGCTGCAGAGAAAGATGTTGAAGAATTTTTGATCGACCTCATGACTGGCAGAGTCATGTCGATGTCTACAGGTGAACAAGTATTAGCCATGATAGGATTTCTAGCCTCTCTGTCCACTGCTCGAGGAGCTGGACCATCCCGACCTACCGATGAAAAATGAACCAAGCAGAGGGATGATCTAGCGAATGCTAAATTGATCCTGACCATATTACCCACCTATCTACCAACTCTGAGCGGTGCAATAAATAAAGACGACGTGCCCAGATATTTTGAATACACCTTGGTCACTGTGTACCTCCCAAAGGGGATACGTGCAGTTCAAACAGATCAAGATAATATTGCAGCGTTGAAGTTTAACAACTTCAACCTTAGAGATCGCAAATTTTATAACATGCTCTCCCCACATAAGTACCTGACCCAAACTAAGGGGAAAAATTAGAAGATAATCCCCCAGTTGTGACTATGAACCTCGTGCAGTCCACCTTGCTCAATTCCATGAAGATTCCTCACTTCAGACGACACCAGGAGGTAAATGCATGTGTCAAGTTGTTGCTGTTGTGTTACCATGGTGGTTATTTGTGTCTAAACCGTCGTATAAAAATTGATCTGACGCTGATCAATCGGATCACGGGGTTGAGTATGCAAGGACCTGATCCACAAGAGTTTTATCCTAGAAAACCCATGGATCGTGCTCTAGCACAGCAGATCAAGGACACTTATGGTGATGTCGAGAAGGGAACCCAAGGCTACAAGGTAGCTTCTATCTAGAGTGGCACAATGCACCTTGCATGTCAATTCATTGTAGGGAAGTTAGTCCGAAAGAACCGACCTACCCAAGTCATCGGTTTTGTAGTCGACCTCGCAGGCAAGTGTGCGAAAGGTCTTTAGATGAATTGGGAAAAGAACCTGGTGAACTAGTTCGAACTTAACTGCAGAGAAGCACATGATCAAGGATATGAGTTTCATTTCAGCTGGCTCTTGATCCTTATAGATTATATTGCCTGGGAGCTGCCGAAAGGTGTGACCTTCTCGGACATCAAGCCTTTTCAGCCACTAGCTGCGAAGTTCAAAACACTATGGTATTCAAGCGATATGAATAAACAATAGCAGTCAAATGTTGTTTTTCATACCTACTACAATCAACTGAAGGTATCCAAACAATCCGATCCTCGCATGAATCCAAACACTCTACACCGATTCAGGCCTCTAATGAAGTTCAATGCAGATCGACATTTTACTTACATCAAAACACGTGCTGACGAACACAAGCAACAACTTCATTCCTACTACAAGCTGATGGAGGAGGACTAGGAGGAGATTACTAAGGACTGGTTGATGGACCTCCTTATTCTAGCAGACCTTGCGGAGATATCCGACATCGACAGTCTAGAAACTACGCAGGATACACCTAGACCTAGTGGGGCAAAGAAGACTGACGAGGTCAGGAGAATAGATAGTGCATCCGAGAAGTATTCTTCTATTTCACCAAAGCAATAAGGTGATGGTAGAGAGTTAGGGGACAAAGAAGTCGAACAGAAGCAAGGAGATGAGGTTGATCCCCTGAAAAAGACAAAAGGTTCACCTCCGAAACCTTCCTCCTAGACAAAATCGAAGGCCACCATGAACAAGATGCAGACATTCCTCACCTCCGATGACTTCGACTTCCTCATAGTAGCCTGTTGACGAGAAAATTTGACATGCCGTCAATTGGAAGAATAGATCTGGTCCGGGGTTGTCTAAATAACCCAAGACCTTCAGTGTAACCTATTTTGACAGTTTTAATGGCTTCGTTAACCAACTAAAGTCCTAAAAATAATAAAAGAAATGAAACTAACCTAAAATCTATGATTCTAACAAATGATATATTACTGACTATTTTTTATTAAAAAGAAATGTGGATATAAACAATCTATATATAGGTTACAAGGTTTGCATGAAATCTTGCGAAAATGATTGTTTGATAAGGTTTTTGAATCAAATATGAACAACACTTCTTTTTGTTTTTTTTTAAGATATTAAACAAATAAATGCTAAATGAATACGATTGAAACAATGAAACAAAAATAGTCAAAGCTAATTAATGTAATCATTGTTTCATTCATAAACAACTCTAAATAAAAGAAAAGAATGCATCTACTAACCTCTAACTGATTAGTCAACTAAGTTTATCTTTCTGTGTTGTATGAGCTCATGTCTGTACTTTTGTTAAGGGAAACCTATAACAGAACAATACTAGCACTTCCAGAATACATTCAAAGAAGTATTTGACATTGGAGTAAATTAATAATAATAGGAATACAACTAATTAAAAATCATGTAATCTTAAGATAATCAATATTTAAGAATGAAAGAAAACTCAATTATGATTATTGATATTATCCATCATTTAACATTAGAAATAAATTCCACAATAATCAAATGATCGATTGATCACACCTAAAAAATGGAATAAGAAATTATGGACAACATATAACATTTAATAGTATGAAAACACCATATGATGACAAGCTAAAGCTAAAATCAACCATAATAATATTCTCATAATACAGTAGTAATGAAAGAACGGAATGGAATAAGTATCACACAGGTCTAAATCCAAAGATGAATTACTTTCCCATATTCTTTCTCAAAATCACATGCCCATATTGTAGTCCTAGAAGAATTTTTAAGATAATAAACTCTTAAAGATTGAAAAAAATTAATACATAAATGATAACAATTAACCATGTATTGATAAAATAGATTAAAGTTTATTTAAATCAATGCATAATCAATTATTCAAAGAATATGAAGATATTATAATGAAAATAAAACCATTTTACTCACAGGACAAAAGCCATTAAACAATCTGGAATTTCATATTCTTCTTTGAAAATACTCGTCCATTCTCCCAAAGATTCCAACCATCCACTACTCCATTTGAAAAGAAGAAAAGTTTACAAAATAAATAATATACAAAAGAGAAAGGATTAAAATCCTCCTCTCCAATTCTTGGATCCCTGACTCTGATCTTTCTCATATATTTATACAATGAATGAATAGTCTTGGCATCACTATTAATTTTCGCCAACTGAAATTTTCCTCGTAAAGAGACATCAATATCTCTCAAATTGTACATTTTTTTTGGAAAATTTCTATGCTGAAGGTAAATGGGTCCATTTGGGTTCTGGGTTTTCAACTGTTTTTTCAAATTCTTCACGGTTTGGCTGAAATCAGTCCTGCAAAATCATCTGTTTGATCTTGATGCTTTTCCAAATTTTATCTGTTGTTGCTCATAAAATTATTTGTAGCAATCCAATATTATCCTTGGATCAATCATCTTGAATGTATTTGGATAATAAAATCAATCCATGATCAGATCCATATCAAATATTTGATAATAGAAACCTGTGAAACAAAAAGAAACCTAAATTAATTTTGGTTTTTTACAAAATCAAACAAATGATAGATAATTGTTTTATTATTATTATTATTATTATTATTTTGAAATGAGATGCAAAATGAAATTTTTTTTTATTTAATTAATATCACCAAATGATTTCATGGAAATGAGAAACCGACCAAGATATTATTTGATGAAGTATTGAACCCAATATTCAAAATAGTCAAACTTGCTAATGAGGAAAAGAAAGAACACAATCATAATTTAAACGAAAGTAAACAGTTGATAAAACTTAACATTTTTGTTTAAATTGAGATTTCTATGCTCGTTTCTAAATTTTGACATATACTCTTGTAATGAATGTCTCATACTATAGTGAATGTCTTAAGTTTGTCTCAAAGAAAGCCAAGGTATGGAACTATTTGAAAATGTTGATTATGTAGCTCATCATAATTATCAAGATTCTAATAGGGGCCCTTTAAATTTTGTAAAAATTTAGGGGGAGTTGTTGGGGCACAACAAATAGCGACTTACTGGGTGAAGCAGTTATCTCTGATATGATAATATTTCATCTCAGGAAGAAAAGAATAATACTTTAGAAAAAAGATTTAAGCTTCCTGAAATAAATTCACTCTGAGACCATATAGTATTAGGATAAGCTCAATGTTATAACCAAACAATAGAATTTTCTTTGCAGGGGATTATAGCTTGAAATAATGTCTTAATAAAAGAGTCACGATGTTTATAAAATAAATTCAACACTGTTAACATAGCCACTGCTACCAACAGGCGTCCATAGCCTCGACATAGATGTCATTTAACCCACTCAAATTCTTTAATCCCATCCAATAGTTGTATCCACATGATGTATACTTCCATAAAAGTTAATTTAAAAACGTATACCTGCTACCTCTCGACCCAACATTGCTTCATTGACAGGAGGCCTGTTCAATACCCCGAAAAAGTTATCTTGGTATCATGTGTGCATTTACCCGTTGCCAGCGAGCCTGTTCAGTAACCTGATGAAGTTGTCTTGGTATCATGTGTGCATTTACCCGCTACCAGCGAGCCTGTTCAGTTTCCCGACGGGTTTACACACACTTCCCACACATAAGTGCTTTCAACCCTCTTATGTCACTTTTAAATAGTAATACAATTATAGATTTCTTGATGACAAAGAGAGCGAGATGATACTGGAGGTTAATTGCAATACATGTGAATAGTTGATCATGTTATTTATTTTCTTTCAAAACTGGAAGTTTTATCATGGTTTAGAGATTTTAGATTTTATTTAAGAAATCATCTAGAAAATGGTGAAGCACTTAAAAGTGATTCCTTAAGAATATGGACGGCGTAAAAAGTTTAAAGATCATCGTAATTGTCAAAGATTTAAACCATATCTCTGGTGTAATACTCCGGCAAAGACAATTTGAGGACAAAATGAAAGTGACAATTGACTTAAAAATCAATTGTCTGAGCTATATCTTAATATGAGGACCTCTTTGAACTTGTTTCATTTTGCTTTAAAAACACAAGTCTTAAAATAAATGCTTCCTTCGACAATAGCTCTTTGATCAGAAATATATTGATTCAAAAAGACAAATAAGAAGGAAACTCATTCAAAGAAATCAAAGAAAACAAAAAAAACAGACAACAAACCAAATCAAATTTTATTAATGGGATTCAAAATCAGAAGTACATAAAATCAAAACAACAAAAGAAAACTTTTCAAGAAACGATTTTGGCCAAAGATAAACTTGAGCTTTTGGTTCGACTAGCATCTCACTGTAAAATAAAGGAAGAACTAAATATTATAAAATATCATGTGAAAGCAAGTTCTTTTCTTAATATAGTGATGCATGAGATGCTACTTTGACCAAGCATTATTATTCAAAATAAAAGAGACTAAAAGAAAATAGAAAAATCCTTATTAAGTGAGTACAGTCCTACTCGTGGCACCTTGGGTCAGGGTTGAATTGATAGTTCAAATTTACTTATCTCTTTACTTTCCATTTAAAATTTTCATGATGATACTATGTTTTCGAAAAGAAATATTCAATGAAAAGCAGAGAGAAAAAGATTTA
>SNQJ01S0058651.1:77033-97051 GCA_010110895.2 Picea sitchensis
ACTCGTGGCACCTTGGGTCAGGGTTGAATTGATAGTTCAAATTTACTTATCTCTTTACTTTCCATTTAAAATTTTCATGATGATACTATGTTTTCGAAAAGAAATATTCAATGAAAAGCAGAGAGAAAAAGATTTAAAGTGGAATTCCCTGACAACATTCATATTATGGTTATCTTGGTGTACCCACTTGTGTTCATAACTGCATTATTACACAAATAAATATTGATAAATAAAACTAAATGAAACCTACTCCTAAACCTACTCTAAACTACTAAATAGATCAAAACGCTAAGTAAAATCATATTTCTAGTGCAACCACAAGAGCATATTCAATCCTGCATGGCATAGAAAATCGAAAATTAGAATAAAAAAATGTAGTATTTGTAGATGAAAAAGAAATAATTCATGCTTACCTCCTATATATTCATTTAAAAACAAAACAGGCACGACCTTACCATTCTTTTGAAACTTCCTGATGTACGAATCCTCCAACCATTCTTCAATCTTGTCGTGACATGGGTCATAATGGCATGGAAGAGTGTAAGTAAGTTTGGAAAACTTGTCATTATTATAGGGACTTGACATAAATGTCAACCAAGGCCGAAGTGCCCCATCCTCCTAAAAATTCTCCAAGTGTTCATCAATTTCTTCACATGAAGGATCTAAGAGAATCATGTTATGCTTACTTCCTAGATATTTAGGTAAAAACAAAGCAAGCACAAATTTATCTTTATTATGAAGATTTTTCATATACGAATCTTCAAGCCAATCTAAGATTCTGTCATAAAAATTAGGATACACACTCTGAATTTGATGAAATGGATATATCAATGGGGAACACATTATAAGAGGATTCATGACATCAGTTAGATTATTGGTTTGAATGTTTCCTTTGACGATATTGATCGTTTCAAAATGTGAAGCATAAACATTAAAATTTGAACTAATCAAATAACGAATATGCAATGTAGAATATTCGATCTCCATAAGGATGAGTGCATTGTCATTTTCAACAATAAATCGTGTAAAATCATCTTGCAACATGTCATTTTTCCATGCGAGTGACGTAAGTGAAAGAGCTTCAAATCCAACTTAATAAATGTTATGTTTGGAATTAATTTCACCAAATTTTGGCATATCGAAAATATTTGATTGTGATGGCAAAGAGTAAGATACTATGGGTAAAGTATCAATTCCACCAGAATCTAAGAAGAGATCGGGATATAAAGATTAAAATGAATCATAAATGAGTACATGAAAAAAATATCTTGATCTATGATATTTAACAATGGTATTCTCAAGACATTCCTCTTTACTTTCCTTAAAACTTTCACTCTGTTTAAGTGATAAATTCTTCAACATAATATGATCATCTAAATTTGTCTCATGTATGATAGATAATTCAAAACTTTCATGACAACCATCTAATCTTTCTTGTGGATAAGGTATGATTTGAAGATAAGGGTTTAAGGTTTCTTCTTCCAATTGCAGATCTACATCTCTAATCAGTTTCATAGGAGTGTTAGAATTCTTAAGATAATTTTCATCACCTAAGTGTTCTTCAATAAATTAATTTAAGTATTGATTAGATATAGAGTTAGAAGAATAAGGACATTCACCTTAACCCAACATCAAATATTCTTCCACGATGTTCGTGGACTGAGTATAAAATGATTCAAAGGAAAAACCAATTTGATTTTCAGTAAGAACATTTTCAATAGATTCTACCTCCCTTGCTTGTTCAAAATTTTTGGATGCATTCCTCTCACCCTACAAACAAAATTCTTCTCGCAATTGAGTGATAGGATTTGCAACCGATTCATCATTTGTGATTGAATATGACTGGATGAAAGGGATGCAAGCATCATAGAGGAGATTTAGTACAAATGACATGTCATCAAGATTAAATTTACAGAAAACATGATAGATTCTTGTTGAAAATCTTTCTGGAGATGAATTGTCATTGATTAGTAAAGTCTGAAATTCTTCACATAATTGATTGTAATTATATTTTTCAAAATCATCTAAAATTCCATCTACAAACTGAAACCAATCAATAATGTGATACGCTGGAAAAGACTCAAACCAATGTTTAATCCGACCCCTGAAAGTGAAAGAAAACAATCTGCATAAAACCTTTAAATAAGAAATGTCATGCTTGATACATTTACACCAAAACTTGTTAAGATGGTCTTTTGTAGAGACATCCCACCCACCTTCAAAGGTGAGTTTGGACAAGCGAGAGATTGTCTCGTTGGGAATATCAGGTAATGAGAAGTGGAAAGCATGTTCCAACACAGTGATTTGGGGAGCCATGAGAAATTAAATAAATTCAAAACAAAGACTGCTACAAGACTAGCTTGTCAGTCTAGCCTACCTTCTAGTGAATTTCAAGATGACGCATAATTTTTTTTTATAAATCTGGAATTATGACAGGCCGAGGGGTAAAAATTTTAATCATTAAATTTACCTTTTCCCTCATTTGAGCGCCATTTGTTGACAAACAAATTTGACATGCCGTCAACTGGAAGAATAGATGCGGTCCGAGGTTGTCTAAATAACCCAAGTCGTTTGGTGTAACCTATTCTGACGGGTTTAATGGCTCTGTTAGCCAACTAAAGTCCTAAAAATAATAAAAGAAATGAAACTAACCTAAAATATATGATTCTAACAAATGATATATTACTGACTGATGTTTATTAAAAAGAAATGTGAATATAAACAATCTATATACAGGTTACAAGGTTTGCATGAAATCTTGCGAAAATGATTGTTTGATAAGGTTTCTGAATCAAATATGAACAACAATTTTTTTTTTTTTTAAGATATTAAACAAATAAATACTAAATGAATACGTTTGAAACAATGACACAAAAACAATCAAAGCTAATTAATGTAATCATTTCTTTATTCATAAACAACTCTAAATAAAAGAAAAGAATGCATCTATTAACCTCTAACTGATCAGTCAACTGAGTTGATATTTCTGTGTTGTATGAGCTCCTGCCTGTACTTTTGTTAAGGGAAACCTATAACAAAAAAATACTAGCACTTACAGAATACATTCAAAGAAGTATTTGATATTGGATTAAAGTAATAACAATAGGAAGACAACTAATTAAAAATCATGTGATCTTAAGATCATGTCATAAAAATTAGGATGCAAACTTCAAGCTAATCTAAGATCATGTCATAAAAATTAGGATGCAAACTTTGAATTTGATGAAATGGATATATCAATGGGGAACACATCATAAGAGGATTCATGACATCAATTACATTATTGGTTTGAACGCTTCCTTTGATGATATTGATCATTTCGAAATGTGAAGCATAAACATTAAAATTCGAACTAATCAAATAACGAATATGCAATGTAGAATATTCGATCTCCATAAGGATGAGTGCATTCTCATTTTCAACAATAAATCGTGTAAAATCATCTTGCAACATGTAATTTTTCCATGCGAGTGACGAAAGTGAAAGAGCTTCAAATCCAACTTCATAAATGTTATGTTTGGAATTAATTTCACCAAATTTTGGCATATCGAAAAGATATTATTGTGATGGCAAAGAGTAAGTTACTGTGGGTAAAGTATCAAGTCCATCAGAATTTAAGAAGAAATCGGGATATAAAGAGTAAAAGGAATAAAAAATGAGCACATGAAAAGAATATCTTGATCTATGATATTTAAGAATGGTATTCTCAAGACATTCCTCTTTACTTTCCTTAAAACTTTCACTCTGTTTTGGTGATAAATTCTTCAACATAATATGATCATCTAAATTTGTCTCATGTATGATAGATAATTCAAAACTTTCATGACAACCATATGATCTTTCTTGTGGATAAGGTATGATTTGTAAATGAAGGTTTAAGGTTTCTTCTTCCAATTGCAGATCTACATCTCTAATCAGTTTCATAGGAATGTTAGAATGCTTAAGATAATTTTCATCACCTAAGTGTTCTTCAATAAATGAATTTAAGTATTGATTAGATATAGAGTTAGAAGAATAAGGACATTCACCTTGACCCAACATCAAATATTCTTCCACGATGTTCAAGGACTAAGCATACAATTGTTCAAAGGAAAAACCAATTTGATTTTTAGTAAGAACATTTTCAATAGATTCTACCTCCCTTGCTTGTTCAAAATTTTCGGATGAATTCCTCTCATCCCCTGAACAAAATTCTTCTCGCAATTGAGTGATATGATTTGCAATCGATTCATCATTCGCGATTGAATGTGACTGGATGAAAGGGATGCAAGCATCATAGAAGAGATTTAGTACAAATGACATGTCATCAAGATTAAATTTATAGAGAACGTGATAGATTCTTGTTGAAAAGCTTTCTAGAGATGAATTTCCATTGATTAGTAAAGTCTAAAATTCTTCACATAATTGATTGTAATTATATTTTTCAAAATCATCTAAAAATTCATCTACAAATTGAAACCAATCAATAATGTGATATGCTGGAAAAGACTCAAACCAATGTTTAATCCAACCCCTAAAACCAATGAAAGCAAACAATATGCATACAACCTTTAAATCATAAATGTCATGCTTGATGCATTTACACCAAAATTTGTCAACAAAGCACTTCGCTCTGTGACAGTCATAGAATTAAAGGCCGAAGATCGAGTTCCACAGCAAGTAGCACAACTTGAGTAAGTGATCCAACAACTACAACAATGCATCACAGACTTGGAACTACACGTAATATCCGAGACCCCACAAGATGTAAGAGACCAATGGGAAGCAACTTCCCAGAGTGTAGTTGAAAGGATAAAAACTCTTACCCTGGAATGTAAGCAACTCACTGATCACAGTGCCCAGACCTATGAACAACTCACGGAGAACCCAAAATTGAACACACTGGAGTCGCAGCTCCAAGAGGCAAAGTATCAAGCTAAAAAGATACAGGTGCAAATGAAGTCCCTGTTAGCTGTGGAAAGAATGAAGAGATCCCAAGAACAACAGGCCACCCAACAACAAATCCACACTATCCAAAGTAGAGTTATGGTGGTAACTTGGAAACTCCAACCTATACAAGAAAAGGCTTACCATTTTTTTACAGAGGTAGAAGCCCAAGGAGCAGAGCTAGAGTAGGTTGTTACTACAGCTGAACAATGTTTAGAACGACCTATAAATGATGTAGTCATACAAGCATTCGCTGAATAGGAGGTTGTAGCACAAAAACAAGTCGAAAAAGCTAGAGAAAATCTCAAGGTGTTCGAAGAAGAACTAGCCAGACTAGAGTGACTCGGGACGAGTCATAAGTGAGTTTTGGGGGTGGCCCTTGACCAAGTTTTGGGATATCCTTGGTCAAGTTTGACCTATTTTGGGACTTCGACAGCCTATCGAAGACGAAGCGCAAGACACATAAGAGATTGCGGGATCTTGGCCCCTTTTTGGGTCCTTTTTGGGATTTGGGAATATGTAAGGGGAATGGGATGTCGGCCCATGGGTTTACCCATGTTTAGGCCTATTTTGTAAAGTATAAATATATGTCTAGGCAATGTAAGGATGGAATCTATGTGATGTAAGGCCGATAAGATAAGTGCTAAGTGCAAGTAGGGTTTGTAAATTCTTTGTGAATACTGTGAGAGACTTGCAGAGCTAGGTGCAAGCGATTGTAACAAGACTGTGAAGGCTGTGTGCTATAACAAAAGGACAAAGGATCTAGGGAGCTGCACAGATCTTCTGTCCTATGCAGAGTCGAGTTTTGAGGCCCTGTGCATGTAACCTATTGAAGAAGCTAATAAATAATAAGAGTTGGTGGATGTAGCCCCAGGGTGGAGGTGAACCACGTAAATACTGTGTTATTCTACTCTGTGCGATATTCTGATGTATTTATGTGTTATCTGATAAGCGTTAGATAAATATAGATAGATAGATTTGTTATGCTTTGTGCTTATGATGAATCTGGATTCTAGATATGACATAGGTGGATGTGTTAGTGCTTGAATCTGCTAGATCTGATCTATTTAGTTATGCTAAGTTCTTAAATACATTAGATCTGGTTAAATGTTGTGATGCTCTGTTTATTTGCAGAGTAGATATTGGTTAAATGATGATGAACTGACAGTGCTAAGTGCTCTATTAAGTATTATAATCACAGATCTGTGTCCTAGCTAAGGTTGCAGACACCTGAGTCCTGCAACCACCCCTACCTCTACCTCGGGTGAGACTTCATCTTCTTCGCAGGTGTTGCCAAAAGGGCCAGTAGTTAGGGTTTTGTTGGTGCGTTGTTGTAGCATTGAACCCTGGGTTTGCCCCTGTGCTAACATAAACCTTAACTGGTATGGCCTTGCTAATCCTCCTGAATCATTGATGGTTGTAGAATGGTTTGGGTGGAGTGTTTCATCCCCGATACCAAGCTTGGAACAAGGTGAGTGGAATATTTCACCATTGAGTTGTTCACTAGGGTTTGTAATATAAAAACCCTCAAAAATGTATGCTCAAGAGCATCAACAAGAAAATATCAAATATCCAAGATGGTTTGAGAGGTGCACCCTGGCCTTCTCTTTATACTTTTTTATGTTTCCTTGTTGAGTTAAGTTACCCCCTAGGGTTAACTCCTAACGCAACCTCCAATGCTTTTATTCCTTCATTGAGTTATATTTTTAACTCTTTTTTACCTTTTCACTAAGTCAACTTAAGAATATAACATTAGTTTGGTTGAATTTTCCCCTCTTTGTGAAACTATGGCCTAGTGGGGATGTATAGACCACTAAGTCTACCCAAACCTCTTCATGAAGAGGTGGGGGACATTACAGTATCCCTTGCTAGAAATTGCTTGTCCTCAAGCAATTCCAAACCTGTCTCACGTACCACTTGTTCATTCTCCCACGTGGCATCCTCAATGGGTAGATCCTTCCATCTGATTAGGTACTCTTTGATGCTTCTCTTCCTGAGCCTTTTCTCCCACACCTCCAGTACTCTTCTAGAATAAAAACAAGTTTCCCCTCTTCTTAAAAGGGAGGAAGCACCTTAATGGGTGTGATGTGTTTTCCAATGGCCCTCTTCAGGCAGTATACATGGAATACATTGTGTATCGTGTTGCCATGTGGAAGCTCCAACTCATAAGCTATGACCCCTATCTTCCTGATGATCCTATAGGGTCCAAAGAAACATGGTTGTAGCTTCTCTGCTCCGCTTCTTTTTATAGAATCCTTCCTGTATGGTTGGAGCCTTAGATAGACTAAGTCACCAACCTCAAAGGTACGCTCAACTCTGTGCTTATCTTCCTACCTTCTGTTAGTTTTATTCTCTCTGTAGATGATCCTTCATCTCTCTGAGGATGTCTTGACTCTGTTGTACCCAATCCTGTACCATCGGTGCCTTGTTGTCACCAAAATAAATCTCCACAAAGGAGAGTGGATCATAGTTGTATAATTCCCTAAATGGTGTCATGCCTATGGACATGTGATAGGTGGCGTTGTAGCAGTATTCTCCTAAGTGAAACCATCTGAACCATGCTTTCTGTTGCCCTACCACATAATTCTTGAGATATCCTTCCACCCATTTGTTGACTATCTCAGTTTGTCCATCCATCTGAGGGTGATAGCTGGTACTAGGGGTCAAGGCCCTACCAACTAGTCTGAACAAATCCTGCCAGAATGTACTCATGAACCTGCTATCCCTATCACTGACAATGGTCTTGGGTAGGCTGTGCAGTCTAAAGATATCCCTGAAAAATAGTTTGGCAACCTGCGCTGAACTGAAGTCTTTGGCTATGGAGAAGAAGTGTGCAAACTTTGTCAACTTGTCCACCACTACGAAAATGAAGTCTTTCCCCTGCGTCCTTGGCAACCCTGTGATGAAATCTATTGATATGATTTCCCACTTGTGCTCCATAATGGGTAGGGGTTGCAGTAGTCCTGTTGGGTGAGTGTGCTCATCCTTTTTCTCCTGGCACATAGTACACTCCTTGACATGCCTCACTACATCCTCCTTGAGGCTCTTCCATCAGAACCTCTCTCTCACATGCCTGTATGTCTTACCAATTCTTTGGTTCCTTGCCATTGGTGAGTCATGACATGCCTGCAACACTTTCGCGTTGAAGGTCGATCTAGGAATCAAAATCATTCAACCCATGTAATAAATGAGGTCGACAATGATCCTGAAGTTATCATCCTATACTTTCTTTCCATTAGCTGACAAGCAAACTGATCCTTTGCATACTCCATCACCAAGTGGTCCTTCCAATCAACAGATACATTTTTCATGGCATAAATGGATGGCCTCCTAGACAATGCATCAACCACCACATTGTTCTTCCCTTTGACAAATTCAATGTCAAATTCATAGGCCTATATTCTACTTACCCATTTATGCCACCTTTCATTTAAGTTCTTCTGCTCCAAGAGGTACTTAAGTCTGTTATGATCTGATTTGACCACAAATCGTGCACCTACCAGGTATTTCCTGAATTTGGCTAGTGCATGCATGATAGCCAACATTTCTTTGTCATAAATGTTGTAAATTAGCTCAGGACCCCTGTGTTTTCGACTCTCATAGGAAAGAGGGTGCCTGTTCTACATCAATACGGCCCCTATACCTTTTCTTGAGGCATCACACTCCAAGGTAAAAGGTTGGACAAAATCTGGTAGAGATAAGACTTAGCACATGGTCATCACCTTTTTCATCTTATCAAGTGTACATTGAGTTTATTTACTCCATTTGAAGGATCCCTTCTTAGTCAAATTGGTCAAAGGTGCACACAACTGAGAGAACTCTTTGACAAATTTCCTATAATAAGTGCACATGCCTAGAAAACCCCTTCATTCTGTGAGTGTCTTAGGAGTAGGGAACTCCATAATGACTTTAATTTTCTCTTGATGTACCTATACACCCTTTGCTTCGATGATGTGTCCCAAGTAAAGAAACTCTATCATTCCAATCTCACATTTGGACTCCTTAACATACAATGACTGTTCCTCCATGATAGACAAAATTTGGTCCACATGCTGAAGGTGCTCCTCCCACGTCTTGCTATAAATGAGAAAGTCATCAAAACATACTAGCATGTGATTTCTCAACTGTTTGTTGAACACATGGTCCATACAAGACTGGAACGTGGCTGGGGAATTGGTTAACCCGAAGGGCATCACCAAGAACTCATAATGACCATAATGACATTTGAAAGCAGTCTTTGGGATGTACTCCTCCATCATTTTGATTTGATGGTAGCCATAGTGTAGGTCAATCTTTGTGAAATAGAAAACCCCATGTAGTTCGTCCAACAACTCATCAATCCTTGGTATATGATACATGTTTTTGATTGTCTTCTTATTCAATGCCCGAAAGTCAATGCACATGTGCATAGTTCCCTATTGTTTCTTGACCAAAACTAATGAAGAAGAAAAAGGGATAGAGCTCGGTCTGATGTGTCCCATGTCCAAGAGCTCTTTGATGGATTTCTCTATCTCATCTTTATACTTCTTTGGATGCATGTATGGTGTGTTGATGACCGGTTTGGCTCCTGCCTCCAACTCAATGATGTGCTCAAACCCCCTGTCTGGTGGCACCCCTGGTGGGATCGGTCCAAACACTTTGTTGTGTTTGTCAAGGATATGTTGGATTTATGGAGTGTAGTGAACCTTTCCCTGCTCATCCACACATGTTGAAATCTTTCATTTAGCTTCATACACTATCTCCTCCCTCCTAAAGATGGCCTCCATCCTTTTGGCCATAACTACCTTTGTAGAATTACCTGTCATGTCGCGAAGCACTACCTTTCGTCCACCCTCCTTTGTAAATGACATATCCATGGTCTTGTAGTTGGTGGTGATAGGCCCCAACGTACTGAGCCACTAAAATCCAAGGATTATGTTAGTATCTGGAAGGTCCATCACATAGACGTCCTATACTAGCTCATGCCTACCCAATGTTAGCTTCATACCTGAAATATACTTGTCACAAGGCATAGTGCTTCCACCTACTACCTCCACCTTGAATCCTTCAAACTTAAACATGGGTATATGTCTCCTCTTCAACAACGCCGAGTCAATGAAGTTGTGAGAGGCTCCCCCATCAATCAACACCAATACCTTCTTACCCTGCAAGACTCCTCTCATTCTGAAGGTGTTATATTTGGGAACTCCACTGATAGATTCCAAGGTGGCTTTATCCTCAACTATACTGTCCTATCCTGTGATATCTTCCTCGACTGTGTGAGTAGTTTCGGCCTCCATGTTCTGTATCTGACCGAACTCTTCCTCTTCCTCATTGTCGGAAGTGACTTCTATGTAGTGCATTTGACCACAACCCATGCATTTGTGTGATGGGTTCCATGGTTCTTTTCAAGTGAAGAAAAGTTGCTTCCTTCTCAGTTCGCTCCTGGTGTTCTCATCTACTCTTCCACAACCCCTGTCAAATCCCCTTGGGTCATGTCCTCCTTGGTTCATTGGAGGTCTCTGATCTCTTCCTCTGGTGTAAAGAGGTGGTCTAGGCACACATTTTGGTTTGGTAGCTGGTCCTAGGTCCCTCATCCTCCAAATAGCATCATGTAGGTTGGTAGGATTAAATACCTTTACCCAACCCTTCAAGGGTTTCATCAACTGCTCAGAGAAGAGCATCATGAGTCTGGTTGGTGATATATCCTCCACCATGACTGCTAGCCTCTGGAATTATTCAATGTATGTCTCTGCTTCTCCTATTTTCTTAAGCTGTGTGAGCTCCCAGAAGTGTAGCTCAGGATCCCCTTGATCAAATTTGTCAATGAGTCTCTATGTGAATTTTGTGTAGGTCACTATCTTATTGTGTCCTAGTGTGGTGAGTCCATGATACCACCAATCATGAGCCTTTCCATCCAGGTACATAGTGGAAAATTTGATGGCTTCCATCTCCTTCATGGGATTAAGCTGCATATAAGTGTCCATCTTTTGTACACATGCCTGCACTGTTATCTTGGCCATACCATCAAAGTATGGGATTTCCATCTTCCTTGCTCTTTGTTAAAACTCATAACTGCTCCTGTGGTTCAGCCTGGGCTTGTTTCTGAACTTGAGTTGGTTGTATTGATCCAGGGACATTTGCCTATGAATCATCATATCCAAGCAGTGGTACTCCCTAGAAAATTGTGCCATCTTCTCAACAAAGTCATCCACCTGCTCCTGTTGTACCTCTTCATTTGTGAATGTGGGAAAGTATGGTCTAGGGTTAGCCCTGCTACCCATATTTCCATGTGATGTACCTCCTCCATGGCTTCCTTAGACCTGGGATCATTTTCTAGATTATACTTGTTTTCACCATGGGATCCATCAACCTCTCTGTTTCCATACGCCTCAAGGTCTTTCCCCTAATGATTCATCTGTATCAATAGATGGGTTATCATAGACTAGTTCTCATCAATCTTCCTCAGATTCCCATCTACCTTCCTCAAGGTCTTAGTGATTTCGGCTTGTCCCTTTCGGTCTGTCTCCTGGATTTCCTGTAAGTGATGGACCAAGTTTCTTTCTATAAGGTTTAGGGCTTTATGGAATTCAACTGCCAAGTAAGGCAGGCCCTGTGGCTCACAACGATCTCCTGAACCCTCCATTTCGGTTTCTGTTTCACTTGTCTGCTTTTTCCTTATGCCCATAAAGATACCATTGTACCTCTGCATGCACTAATCCTCACAATTTTGGAGTATCATAGCTCTGATAGCACTGTAATGTTCCCAAGCCAATTTTTTTTCTTGGAAACACTAACTAACCACTGATATGATTATTAATTGTTGCGTACGCAGGTTGACCATGAACATTTTAGCCTTAGGGTTTATTCAGGTATTCAACCATAGATTATACAAGAATCATTGCAATCATATGAAGATCATCAACAATACATAATATAGGAACCACAAACAAGATTTGAGCTATATGAAGATCTTCATATAGGAACCATATGAAGATCATCAACAATACATAATATAGGAAACCCTAACTAGTATGGCCTTGTTGATCCAACTGGTACGACCCTGCTAATTCTCCTGAATCGATGATGGCTGTAGAATGGTGTGGGCAGAGAGTGTTTCATCCTCGAGACCAAGATTGGAACAATGTGAGTGGAATATTTCACCACTAAGTTGTTCATTAGGGTTTGTAATATAAAAACCCTCAAAATTATATGCTCAATAGCATCAACAAACAAATATCAAATATCCAAGATGGTTTGAAAGGTTCGCCCTAGCCTTCTCTTTATACTTTTTTTTGTTTCCTTATTGAGTTAAGTTAACCCCTAGGGTTAACTCCTAACTTAACCTCCGGCGCTTCTATTCCTTCATTGAGTTATCTTTTTAACTCTTTTTTACCTTTTCACTAAGTCAACTTAACAATATAACATTAGTTTGGTTGACTTTTTCCCTCTTTGTGAGACTATGGCATAGTGAGGATGCCTAAACCACTAAGTCTACCCAAACCTCTTCATCAAGAGTTGGGGGACATTACAAATTATCTCTGAGTTGATTGATTCATGGTTGAATGATTGTCTTGCACCTTCTTGCGATTAAATATCTCTGTGTATGGTTTATCATTTCTCTCTACGAAAAACTTAATACTCTCTGCGTTTTTATATCACCTCTACGTTTTTGGATGGTATTTTATTCTCTACAATTCTAATGACAATTCCCACTTTTGATTGGAAAAACCTTAGCTTTTTTTTCCACTTGAATGACAACTTTTAATTTATATATGGACTGAGTTTTTGTCCGCTTGAATGACAACTTTTAATTTACATTTGGACTGCGTTTTGTCCACTTGAATGACAACTTTTAATTTATATTTATGGACTACGTTTTTCCCCTTGAATGACAGTAAGGTTATGCCATGAAATATAGCTAGAATTTGTATATATGTGTTTTGATATGTCTGCGCACTGGGTAAAATATTTATGTATCATCTAAAGTCCAATAATATGATATTGGAATTTATCATATTACTGTGTTAACTGGCGTTATCATACATAGCTGCGTTTTTGTATTTATTATGCAGCGATATCATCATTATTTATGTTTTACAATAAATATCATTATTATTTGTATTATTATACAACGAAATCATTGTTATTTATGATACAATAAATATCATTATACAACGATTATTATTATTTATGTTTTGGACAGAGATATCATACTACCCATGTGATATCACAAGTAACAGCGATACCACAAGCACAAAATTATCCTATTTAATCTCAGCGACATCATATACGTTCAGTTTTAAACAACGAATTCCTAAGATAGCGAATTCTTAAGACAACGATATAGTAACTAGCTAGATCAATTTTCATTCCTTCTCACCATGCGCATACTCTCCAGGCGGTTGAACACTTTTGCTGTCTGTTTGGATTGAATTGATTAGACTGACTGACAGAAACAGGACCGAGCCAGAGCAGGTGTAGAAGTAACCTGAGTAAATCGAATCCAACGGAATTGGTTGTAAAACAATGCGTAGAGCATGACCTTCAGGTCCCATTTAGACTCATCTTCCCATTTAGACTGGTAGTGTAATAGTGCATTAGTGACTGGGTAATAATTATTCCCACAGTAATAGTGCATTTTGTAATAATTATTCCCACAGTAATGGTGTGTTTTGTAATATTTATTCCCTCAGCTATATTCATTCACTCGGTAAATGTTATTTACCACAACGTTGATTGCATTTTAATAGCAATTTAATATGGTATGAATGGGTTACTTTTTATTGTCTGCGATTTGGTTACAGGGAATTTAATACGTTTTGAGTGAGAAAGCAATTTTGGTTGCAAGCGTTGTAAGCTGTGTTGACAACGATTTTGTGGTAAGTTGTGTTGGTAATGACTGTTTTTATTGTAAACAATTTGATACATACAATGTGACTGTGAAG
Source organism: Picea sitchensis (assembly GCA_010110895.2). Taxonomy (NCBI): domain Eukaryota; kingdom Viridiplantae; phylum Streptophyta; class Pinopsida; order Pinales; family Pinaceae; genus Picea; species Picea sitchensis. The sequence goes on from SNQJ01S0058651.1 coordinate 90,887, forward strand.
GTAATATTTACTGACAGCAATTTGAAACATATAGTGTGACTGTGAATTAATATGATAGACAACGAGGTTATTACATATATAGACAACAAAATTCATTATTTCTTAGACGTTTGCTGTAAACACCTTTTTCTTAAACGATTGTTGGATAACCTTTTAAAAAGGGATTTGCTGAGTAATGTTTTTTTTTTTTACAAAGAGCACTGTGCATCCAAGATTTTACCCAAGAATATGGAAATATCCTTCTGCAGGCTCATGAAAGGTATTTCATTCCTGAGTGTGCATGTAATATGGCACTTGTTTTAAAATTGTAATCAACTAAATTCTGTGTGAGATACCGTGCCATAGCCTTACCTACTAAAGTATTTTTTTTATTCCTTATTTAACCCAAGGGAAGAGGTGCATTAATTGAGTATTTTAGTGGTTGCTCAACTTAACTATTATTGGATGGTCACCCTGCATCCCTTTTTGCTTAATTTTTAGAGTGACTTCGTTGTACGATGTCACAATTTGTAACCAGTGTCAATTGGATTTAAAGAACATTGGATTTTATGCTGGGCAGAAGGTTTAGAAGTATTTGTTCACGCAGGGGTTCCTGGCGCACTGGTTGCAATGCGGTGACGTGATCCCTTATGATCGGGTCATTGTGCATGTTGATCGATAAGCGCATATGACACTTGGCCTAGGATCACGCGCCTCCTGAGGTGGATGATGACTGTTGTGTTTATGGTGGTACTTGTTTGGAACCTTGTTGTGACTGTCTCTCGCACATCGGGAAGGTTCTAGTCACTAGTCGTCGAAGCTGTTGTGTTGGCTTGATGGTTGTTGTTCATTGCCTGATTGGTGGGTGTAGTGCTAGTCATCAAGTTGTGTTGTTTAAATTTTGTCGTCGTTTTCCTTCTTGCTTAAATAAAACAAAAAACAAATTGCACTTGCTTTGCGTCACATGTAGTCATAACGATGGGGTCGTTACATATGGTATCAGAGCGGGTTCAACCCTGCGACTGTGGATTGCTAGGATTTCCATTACAGTAGACCCTTGAGTTTTAACCTAGTGCTAAATAAAAAATTTAACATGTGCATGCGGTGATCTCGATTAGAGGATGCCACAGAGGTTCGAAATGTGGTGTCGTGGAAGGAGGTGTGATTCCTCTAGAAGTGCCCGCACCCTCAGAGTCTAACCCCAAGGGGAAGAACAAGTCCTTGGGATGGATTCAAATGTTGTAAGGGATGACGATGGTATGACACAACCCTTCGAGGGAATGTCAGAGGCGTTGATTCACCATCTATACTGAGTTGAGGCCAGGACACCTGTACGCCTGAGGGTCCACAACGCGCCCTAGCCAGTACCGTTAGATTTCACTGTGAACTCGAGAAGGTCAAATCTTCTGAGTTCTTTGGTGCCCCGGATGGCACAGCTGCAGAGGCATGGTTGGAGAATATGGAGACGTTCTTAGCACTTCGCGACCATACCTCCAATATGAAGTTCTGCATGGCAGTCTTTTAGATGAAGGGGAGAGCTCTTCTATGGTGGAAGACGCTACCGCCACATTTGAATATGGTCATCGAAGACGTGTCATGGGAACTATTCGAGGAACGGTTCCAAGAGTGGCTTCTATCATAAGAATTCATTAAGTGTCAAATCAACGAGTTCAACGCCTTGCGACAGGGCGCTTGTACAGTGCCCGAGTACGAGGCCCATTTTTGGAGCTATTCAGTATGCTTCGCACCAAATTACAGAGAACTTAAGGTCAACAAGTTCGTGTTTGGCCTTAGTGTTAGGATTCAGTTTCTACTTTGGGTACTAGGAATACTGGACCGAAGAGAGTGTGTTGGAATGTGGGGAACCACATTTCCAGTGCGACTGCCCAATGGAGAGGACTAGAGAGTCTGGATTAGCCAGACCCACTACCGTGGGATATTGGGCAAGGCCCATCAGATTCATGTAGCGGTTATTAATCTTGAGGAATAGTACTAGTCGACTTTGCTCGAGATGTCAAGTACCGTCGCTGACTAGACCCTTAACATTTTGATAGATCCAGATGCTACCGAAGGTTACAGGCTATAGCCTTAACCTGGGAGAGTTTTTCCACTAGGGCCAACCTATACGTCACGATCTTAGGATCTTGTGACGTCATGATTGGTATGGACTAGCTGAAATCACATGAGGCGATACTCAACTATAAGACGAAACGGTTGAGATTGGTCAACGATGAGAGACAAATATGCATGATTGTAGGTCGGAACCAGGGAGTTTCCCTGAGGTTCATCTCTTCCTTGCAGCTACGGAAGAGCATGTGCAAGGGGTGTAATATTTATGTGATCCTTGCGTTAAACAAAAAGGGAGTAGCGGAAGGTCTAGAACACCTTCCGGTGGTGAGAGAGTTTGTGGACGTCTTCCCAGAGGAGTTACTTGGGATGATGCCAGAGAGGGAATTGGAGTTTACCATCGACCTAAAACCGGGGACTGAACTGATAGCAAGAACGCCTTATCGGATGTCGACCACAGAGTTACAAGAGTTGATAATGCAATGGAAGGAGTTGTTGGACCTGGGACTTATACGTCCAAGTGCGTCACCGTGAGATGGACCTGTTATTTTCATTCAAAAGAAGTATGGGTTGTGGAGACTCTACATTGACTACCGTCAATTGAACAAGGCAACGATCAAGAATCAATATTCATTGCCAAGGATTGATGATCTGTTTGATTAGATGAAGGGTGCGATGGTGTTGTCAAAGATTGACTTGAGATCAGGGTATCACCAGTTATGGATCAAGGAGGATGACATCCCTAAGACTTCCTTTAAGATGAGGTTTGGACATTATGAATTTATTGTTTTACTGCTTGGACTGACGAATGCCCTAGGGGTATTTATGAGTTTGATGAACGGGGTGTTCCATGAGTACTTAGACAAGTTCGTCCAAGTATTCATTGACGATATTTTGATTTACTCTCGAAAGATGGAGGAGCATGAAGAGCACTTGTGCTTAGTACTACAGTGTCTGCGAGAGAACAAATTGTATGGGAAATTTTCTAAATGCTCATTTTATCAATTGAAGATTCACTACTTAGGGCATGTCATCTTCAACGAAGGTATCATCGTGGATCCAAAAAAGGTCAAGGCTATTATGGAATGTCCTGCGCTGATGAATGTCCCAGAAGTGTGTAGCTTCATGGGTTTAGGAGGATACTATCGATGGTTCGTCAAGAGATTTTCAAAGATAACAAATCCAATCACGGAATTGCAGAAGAAGATAAAGAAGTTTGTTTGGACCGAGAAATGCACGGAAGCCTTTCGGAGGCTCAAAGAGATGTTGACAACAACACCGATACTAAAGGTCCCTTACATGGATGCAGACTTCTTGGTATGCATTGACGCATCCAAGGAATTCTTAGGTGGAGTTTTGATGCAAGACGATTGAGTGATCACTTACATCTCGAGGAAGTTGAGAAGGCATGAGGAGAACTATGCGACGCACGATTTGGAGTTGTTAGCCATTTTATATTCCTTGAGAGTTTGGAGACACTACCTTATTGGATGAAAATTTTGAACTAAAAATGGACCACTGTGGACTACATCACATCTTGACGCAAAGAGACCTAAATGCGCGACAACGATGTTGGTCGAAATTTCTCAGCGAGTATGATTTCGAGATTACTTACCTAAAGGGAATAATGAACAGAGTGGCTAATGTGTTGAGTCGGAGACTGCGCATATTTTCGGTGATGCCTCTTTAGACAAATCTACATGAAAATATTCTAACTTTGTAGCATGACGATGACTAGTACAAAGAGGTCAAGGATTTTATTAGACAGGACACCATGATGGTACCAAGATTTGAAGGATTTACGTTGGACGACGATGGATTATTGAGATTTAAAAATCCAATTTACGTACCACCGAAAGACGAGTTGATAAGTTTGATCCTAAACGATGCTCACATAGTAGTGTGCATGGCTCACCCAGGAGTCACGAAGACGAGGGCAGACATTAAACCCTTATCCTTCTGGAAAGGAATGAAGGTAGACATAGTCAACCACATGGAAAGATGTCTAGAATGTCAGCAGGTGAAGGCTGAACATAGACATCTAGCAGGATTACTACATCCACACACTATTCCGAAATTGAAATGGGATGGTATTTCGATGGATTTCATTGTTGGATTTGTTAGACAACTGAGAGGGGGGGGGGGTGAATCAGTTGTTACCTTGCTTAAACAATTATGCTTATTTTAAACTCTTTACAGAGCACTCAATGAAAGTCACAATAATGCAGGGAAGTAAGCAATAGTACATTCAACATCATTCACACATATGAGATACACAGAGACAGATATTTCCAGAGGAAACCCATAAAGGGTAAAACCATCTTCTTATTTATATGATAAGTAATCTTTACATTCTTTACATTATCATACATATGATCTCCAACTCATTATGAGGCTACAATCTCTATTTTGTAGGCTGCAACTTGCTGAGAACACCAACTCTCTGTCTTCTCTAGCACCCATTAGAAGGAAGCACCGACTCCCTGGTTTCTCTAGCACCCACTAGAAGGAAGCACCAACTCCGTGGTTTCTCTAGCACCCACTAGAAGGAAGCATCGACTCCCTGGATTCTCTAGCACCCACTAGAAGGAAGCAACAACTCCCTATGTGTTCCAGCACCAACTGGATGGAATCACCAACTTCCAGTCACATAGGCACCAACTTGTACAACAGACAACAACAGTTCTCCCTTGCACCACCTTGCCACCCTGGTTTCTATGGCTGCAACCAGATGGAAGCTACAACTCCATGTGTTCAAGCACCCACTTGAACCTCTGAGGAAAACAGTCCTCCCTAGAACCTCCCTACCACCCTGAAATATATATCTTTGCTACTGAAACTTATTACAGTGATATAATGTTCATCAATGGCTTACCAATCTCATCACTGTTCTTCTCTGTTTGCATCAGTGTCTTCCTGTACATTTGCCTTGCATTTTCTGCTCTTCTCCCTTTTATGTTCTTTGCGCCATGTCCATGCAATGCACCATTCCTCTTCTTTGTATTTCAGCTGAAACACACTGCCTCCTTCTACACGCCTATATCACTCTCAACAGAAGCACCATCTCTTCTTTGTTCTGCCTTCTTATAGTCTCTGTGCACCTTGTGCATTCTTTATTCGCAATGCTTCTGCATGCTCTTCACAGCGAGTGCTCTTCGTGATCATCATTTCAACTCTTCAGCTTCTCTGGTGATTTAACCCATGCGTACATCATCACTGGATGTTATGCCGAGATTCCTTAGCCTCTCCAGCAGTCAAGACTCTTCGTCTTCTCTGTCACAGTCGAGCTCATTCACTCTGTTGCAGTTCCAGGCTCCAACGGTCTTACATCTATCAATTGCCTCTATGATCAATCTTCATTCCACTGGAAGATGCCTCGAGAGTCTTCATCTTCTCTAGCGATCATCCTAAAGTCTCTTCGAGTCCTCTGGCAGAAACTGTAAGTCGTTTCTCGCAGTTACACTATGAACCTCCTAAGCCTTGTGCCTTTGGCACCTTTCACCTTTCCTTTCACATGTGGCCCCAGGCGGTGACCACACGCTTGTTCTGAGGGCGCTTTCATGACTTGCGTTTATTTATCCATTTCACATTTCGACAATGCGGCATTTCGGCATTGCTGTTGTGAGGTATATCGACTCTCCAAGTCACGATCTCCGAAATGGAGATTAGCTTCGTGCTATCTCCTCCTTTGAGCCTTCATCGATGTGATCATAGGTTATGACCAGGGGCCAATTCTAAACACACATTTTGCATTTCACGTTTTGGGGATTCTGTGAAGAGTTGTCTCTACTCCCCATGTCCCAAACTCCTAAATGGAGCTTGTTTCTTCGAGCTCCTCTCTACAAATCTTCGATGATGTGACCATCGGCGGTGACCAAGCACTTATCCATAAAGCACTTTCGCAATTTCGGCATTTCACATTTCACGACTTTGGGAATCCTGTGATGAAGAATCTCGACTCTTGACTCCTCCAACTCCCGGTATCCGAAATTCCGAAATGGAGTTAGATCAACTTTTCGCCGTTTTGCATTTCGTGACTTCGGGACTCTTGTGATGAAGAGTCTTGACTCTTGACTCCTCCAACTCCTGGTATCCAAAACTCCGAAATGGAGTCAGATC
>SNQJ01S0058652.1:18798-43073 GCA_010110895.2 Picea sitchensis
AGTGATGTAAGAAACAAAGAAAAAAATAAAGAAGAGGAGTCGAAAAGGAAAGTGGGTGGAACCATTTCCTTGAACATTGGAACACCCGAGTGTCCAAAGAATGTTAAAATAGGTGCCCAATGTTTTGATGAAGAAATATTGAAGTTCATTGAGTGGCTTGGTGAATTTCAAGTTGTTTTTTCTTGGTCTTATGAGGATATTTGTGGTTTTGATCCCGCTCTTATAAAACATGCCATTCCTATCAAGGAGGGCATAAAACTGGTTAGGCAAAAACAAAGACCCATTAACCCTGCACTAGAAGCAACTATTCGAAAGGAGTTGGAAAAACTCTTGAAGGCCGAGATAATTTTCCCTATTAAGTATTCTGAGTGGGTTTCTAATTTGGTTCCTATTCGGAAAGAAACTGGTATTATTAGATTATGGGTTGATACTTGTGCATTAAATAGGGATAGTATAAAAGACCATTTTCCTCTCCATAATATAGAAATGATTTTGCATCAAGTTGCAGGATCACATATGATGTCCTTACTTGATGGTTTTTCTGGTTACAATCAGATCAAGGTAAAAAGGATAGATAAATATAAAACCACTTTTATTACACGTTGGGGAACTTTCGCTTATGAATGTATGCCTTTTGGATTATCTAATGCGGGTTCCACTTTAGAAAGAGCTATGTAAATAACTTTTGACGATTTGATTGGAAAAATTATTCAGATTTATCTTGATGACTTAACTGTGTATTCTAAAAAACGATCAGATCATTTCGGTCATCTTAGAAAGATTCTCATGCGATGTAGGAAATTCGACATTTCTTTAAATCCTTCTAAGTCTATCTTCAACGTTACCAAGGGAAAGCTCCTTGGGCACATTGTTTCTGATTCAAGAATAAACATAAATCCCGAAAGGATTGTTGCTATCCTAAATATTCGTGCTCCTACTTCCAAAAAGGACGTTCAATCCTTTATGGGTGTTATCAACTTTGTCCATAGGTTTTTTCCTGATTTTGCTGTCATGGTCAAGCCAATTCACAATCTTCTTAAGAAATATCGCTCCTTTTCTTGGATGAATGACGTCGAAAATTCTTTCATAGGGATCAAGAAAGAAACCAGTTCTACACCGGTTTTGGTGAAGCCAGATTTTGAGAAAGAATTTATGATATATACTAATGCCACAGAGGAATCTATTTTTGCTATCCTCATGCAATATGATGACCAAGTTAATGAAAAGCCAATGGCTCACATGAGTCAAATCTTGTCAAATGACGAGTTTAAATATTCTCATATTGAAAATCATGTTTTCTCTCTTGTTAAAGTTGTTGAAAAGTTTCTCCACTTCATCTTAGGTAAGCATACACTAGTAAAAGTCCCTTTACCTGCTGTCAAGTTTCTAATATCACAGAGTTATATTTCAGGTAAGCTTGCACATTGGCTTGGAAAGGTCAAAGAGCATGATCTAACCATCATGACTTCCAAAACTATTAAGGGACATGACTTATCCATTCACTTAGCTCAACATGTTGAAGCAACTGAAGCAATTGATGAACATGATAGCTCTCTATCAACACTGTTTTACATTGAAAATCAAATCCTTCTGGTAGTTGAACATCCTTGGTATAAAGATCTGGTGTATTACTTGAAAAATCAAATATGTCCAGATAACTTAGATACCCATCAAAGAAGAAGGCTCTGTCTTGAATCTTCTAGATACGTCATTATAGGAGACTTCTTATTTAGGAGATATGTCGATGGCATGTTACTTCTTTGTGTGAATAATGAGGAAGCACATAAATTGTTACAAGAGACTCATGGATCTTAAAATTCTAGTATTCATGTAGGAGGTCACTTTTCTGCTAAAACTACTGCTTTTAATATTATCAGGAAAGGGTACTATTTGCCTTCAATCTTTCGTGATTCTTATAGTTTTTCAAGATCTTGTGACAAGTGCTAGAAATTTGTTGGGAAAGAACATCTTTTTGCTATGCCTTTACAACCTATCCTCCCTAACATTCCTTTTTCAAAATGGGGTTTGGAATTTATTGGTCTTATTAATCCTCCATCTTTAGCAGGGAACGTTTTTATCTTGACAACCACAAACTATTTTACGAAATTCATTGAAGCTGTCCCACTTAAGCATTCACAGGATGAGTAGGTGATTTCTTTCCTTGAGACTAATATTTTTTCCAGATTTGGTCTTCCTTTGGAAATTATTATAGACAATTGTGCCGCTTTTATTTCTACTAAGTTGACCCAATTTTTAGCTAAATTGGGGGTTAAACATTTTACCTCACTAGCTTGTTATCCCTAAGGTAATGGGCAGTCCGAGTCTAAAAGAAAGAATCTGGTAAGAATTATCAAGAGTCTCATTGAATATAATCCTCGTCAATGGCACACTCTCCTCACTTATTCCCTTTGGGAAGATCGCACTACCACCAAGGTGAGCACTGGTTGCACTCCTTTCCAGCTTTTTTATGGTTAAGAAGCCATTCTTCCTACCGAGCTGGAACTTTTTTCTCTAAGGTTAATGCTACAGGTTGAAGAATTAAATTCTTCTGATATATCTCAAAGAATGAATGCACTTTTGGCTTTAGAGGAGCAACAAATGTTTTCCTTGGATAACATAAACAAAAGACAACAAACTGTTAAAAGATATTTCAATAAAAGTGTCAAAGCTGTCAAATTTAAGGTTAATGAGAAGGTATTGTTGTGGGATTCAACTCATGCTGATATAGGAAGGCATTCAAAGTTCCAAAAGTTATGGATGGGTCCATTTAAGATCACTTTTTTCCTGGCCGCAAATTCCTATATCCTAAAGGACTTGCAAGAGCAATTTTTTTCCTATAGCACCACTGGTTCCCACTTAAAACGCTATGTGGAGCCAACTTGAAGGTTTTAAATGTTGTATGGATTTTTTTTTTCTGTATTTTAGTTTGTTTTACTTGCTTTGATTTTACATTTCTATTATTTCATTTATGTTGTTTCATTTCTGCTATTTTATTTCTTGCTATTATTTTTCTTTTATGGACTTCCTTTTTTGTCAAAATAAAATGTTGGATCAGTTTTTCCACAATGACACTATTATGTAAAGTATTGGTAATCAATAATAATCAGGGTACACAACTCTCATGATATTCCCCCTTGAAAGCATCATTGAAATTGTTATATGCTTCAACTGCTATTATATAAGATAGTTGGTTTTATCCTTTTTCTGCTTTCCTTTTTTTCCATCCACTCCAAGATTCAAAAGAGCACACCAAAATATTTTTCTCCTTGAAGTCAAGAATGATTTTACTATGATTAATCAAATGATTATGCATACAGGGATAAACCCCCTCATACTTAACACTTTCCATGAGTTATTCCCAAAATCCTAGTCATTTTTCCCTTAAAACTGCTCACTTCCCCTTGTTGCATAATTATTCTGATGTCTATCTTCTTGATCTAATGTTTACATGGTCTGCAAAACCAGAAAATATGAGTTCTTAATTTGTTGGAAATATATTTACTTGTGGATTCGCCAGTTTGTTGATGATTAAAATCACAATGATGAATATTGCCCGCAAAGGATTGCTAAGCTCTATTATTTATTTATGATAATAATAATTAACTAGTAGGTGTGACCCCCTTGTAGACTAGAGGCACAATGATATAAGTGTTACACTTATATGTTGTTGCTATTATGATGTTTCCTACACAATCCTTTACAATTGATGATTCAGTCTTGGTTTCATTTGATATGACAACATGGTTGGTTGATGCATTGTTGCTAAATGTTGTTGATGATCATTCGCAAAACATGACAGTGCTATGGATATGTGGATTATTTGTTTACAGGTGTTATGTTATGTTATAAAATTGATTAAACAGATTTTATACATGCTTTTATTCAAAGAGATAATAGCAATGTATGGGAGCTAGCTCAAAACAAAAACAAAAACAAAAACTATGGATAAGTCCTAAAGCTATGGCAAAAAGATCATATATATAATCTTGAAAATATGTATAATAATGACAAATGTGAAGTGATGGTCCTAGCTGGTATACTATGAGTTTTGGTTAAAGGATTATGCGATTTTGGTTAAAAATTTATATGGAAGCGCATATGGTAATGCTAACATATGGTTATTATTTCGATATATTTCAGGTGGCGCACTCTACAATGGATATGGCATTGAATTTATAGATTGGATATGGGTTGAATTAAATGGTTGATGTTATGTTAATGGGATGGCTAGTACGTTGAATTGAATAGGGCCAGGTGAGGAAGTGACAGGCATTTATTGAACGTCACTCCAAACCACCCTTGATCCCATCACCCTAGACATAGTTGCATTTTTCTCTGTTGGTTGTGGAAGCTCCACGATTTCAGGTTTTGAAGGAAAAAACACAGACCGACTCTTCTTTGAAGTGATGTTTCCAGGTATGGTTCTTTTCTTTCCATCCATGATGGACTCTCTGTATTATGAATCATTTGGTTGGCTTAGGATTACATGATTTCTATGTTTTCCTTGAGGTTCTGACTAGGTATCAAAGTTGTGTTATGGTGTTCTCTGTGATTAATGTGGGATGTTGGAATTTTGAAGGAAAGCAATGGGTGTTATTGCTTTGTAAATTCTATGCATTGGTTATTGGTTTAAAAGGAAATATCAGTCATCTTGGGTTTATTCTTGTTCTCTGTGAAAAATGATGTCAATAATGCAACAAGCTTTGAGTTTTATTCATGCAGGGTTTTACCACCAGTCTCAGTATCAGTTTTTGTCACCCCTTTTTCGACTTGGTCATTATTGTGATTCATTTCCCAGGTTGCAATGCAACTGTCGACATTGGTATTTTTCTTTCTCTTTTTGGCCGAGCCATGAGCTATTGCTTGTTATGGTTTTTCTTCACTGTGACTATCACCGAAATCATTTCACAGTCCAATCTTTGTTCACCCAAAATATTAAAAGGAAGATTGTGTATGTATCTAATGGCCACGAGTTGTGCTCCGACATTCTTTTCACAAGAGTTTTTAACATTCGCTTCTCTCATATCTGTTATAGTGGTCGACCGTTATGTTCGTGAGCCTCACTGTTAATTGTTTCGAAGGTTACAGACCTCTTGGGTATTTGGAAGAGAGATTGTCTCTGTGTTTTCAAGGATCCTTCTTTGTTTAAACTAACCTTCGTTTCCTCTCTGCAATAAATTTTTAAGAGGCATCTATGTGTGCTTGGTTTTTTGAGCTTGAATTGCTTTGTTTTTACTCAGGCATTCTCTTTATGACTCTGTCAAGATTTTGGAGTTATAAGTTGAAAGGCTGTGGTGTTTTCAAAAGAGCACGACTCTCCGTTTTTCCAAGATTATACTTGTTTACCTATGGTTTCTTCTCGGTGGTAAATTATTTTAGGAGGTAAAATATTACGAGCTGTCTATGTTTTTGAAGATTAAACATGCTCTTGTTACCTCTATGCAATTAAATTCTAAAGAACCCGAATTGGTTCTATTGAGCCCGACTTGCTTCTATTTCTCCTCAGGCAACTTTTGGGTTCTGTCAAGATTTTGGTTTACTAGTTTAATGATTGTGGTAATTATAAAGGGGCACATGCTCTCTGACTTCAGAGACCATTTCTTGATTGAGTCTTTGTATTTCTTCTCTATGATAAATTTGATCCAAACAGAAAAAAGTATGGGTTACCTATTGCCTGAGAGCTTTCCTTTTGGTCAATTGGGGTCTTTCTACTCATTACTGTGTTAAATCCTAGCACGATCATGATTCCTTTAAGTTTAAAAGGAACACGTGTGTGTTTGGTTCATCAAACATGATCTTACTCCCTGTCAAGTTTAAAGGAGACACTTGTGTGTCAATATGGTCCTATTGTCTTCGTGCATTATATGGCTCTGTCTTTATTGAGTATTTCATTTAAATGGAAGTCTGTACATGATAATGTACATGTGGATATCGAGCCCAGGGTTATATGTTTTTGGTTAAAAGTTGTTGTCGGATCAAGATTGGTGTTGATGATTATATTATTCTTGACTCGTGTGTGATTAAATTGGGGACGATTTTTGTTGATGGAATGGACTGTGTCAGTCAGTATTGGATGTTGATTGTTGGTGATTAATGATGGGTCTATTATTATGAAATTTCAAGAATTGAACGTTGGATATGGATAATTGGAATCAATGTGCACATTATGTTTGTTTTAAAAGGAAAAGGTCAGCATTAAAACATACAAGACTGTGGCTTGAATGGTTATGATGTGACTGTGGAATTGAAAATGATAATTGCATGGTTATTGTATAGGATGCATAGATTGATATAAATTGAAGGATTATGGGCAATTGAATTGTTTTTCTTTATTGAAGACAACAAGAAATATGTATGCAATTAAGGAACAATTTAATGTTTTGTGTCTTAAAAGTGGATGCTTTGGATTGTGATTGGAACTAAGTTATAGTTGTTGGTTGATTTAATTTATTTTATGAACAATATATGTCTTATTCCTTCTCATATTCTCACCTTTTCGCTCATTATAACCCCCTCATGATCCCAAATTCATTTTTACACACCCTGTTCAATAAAATAAAATTAAAACTTTGTATGACAGTGATAAAAAATGACACAGAGATAGATGACAACCGATGTATTTTGATATTGTTTGCACAATAAATTATTTAAAGAATTGTTGAGAAGTAATCGTGTTCTTACTCCCTATCACATTATCACTTTTTCTCTTATTACAATCCCCCTAGATATCCCATGAGCCCTTTTTCACCCCCTGCTCATTTGACAATTATTAAATAATTTCTATGGATTGGATTACATGGGACTTATGTTAATTTCTGAGCCAAAATTTGTTTCATACAAAGATAATGACATGTATGGTCTGTTAAGATCTAGTTGCTAATAATTGCTGCATATAGGATGAGCTTCTTCAATAGAGGAAGTCATGGCAGGAACAATAGGGGAAGAGGTAACTAGAACATAGGGCCTAGAATGCTCAGATTCTCAATTCATTTCAATGCCAATCCTTAGGAGTTGACTAAGATTTTTCAATATTGTTTTTTCAATTGGATTGGGCAAGGGATAGTTCAACCTAGACTAGAGAGGCCTCCCTTCCAGCCCCAAAATGTTCCTTGTATCCCTGTGCCTCCCCATGTATCTTTGTAACTTGGAGTTCCCGAGAATGATGGATGGCAGGACATTGTTCACCCAGCAGTATCCCACCATTGTGACTGGCCAAACTTGTCATTACCTCCTCCTCCTCCACTTGTAAACCCAAATTCTCAAGTTTCCCCTTCACACTCACCTGTACAGTCCTCCCATGCAAGCAAATGACTCAAAACCGAGGCTCACCATATGCATGACAAAGGTAAAGTTGTTTCTTCTCCCTCCTCTCCTTCAAGTGACTCAACCAAGTCAATTTCCTCCCGTATGCATTTGAGGGACGACTGCTCCCATGTCATTAGTGAGATCAAGCCTCAAGGTTCCACCCAACCTAAGGCTATTTCTAGGAAGTCCAAATGGGACAATAGTGACAAAGGAAGAATTACCTCTCAAAAAGGAAAATATAGTTTTTGATTAATGTGTTTATAATTGATTTGTTGAGGACAATGAACTGTAGAAAGTTTTGGACAACAAACTATTTTTTGGGATATTGTGGATTTTTACATGTTTTGGATATAATTTGGAATATTTATGATATTTAAATTTCAAATTGTGGAAATAATTATTGGATCCATAAGGAGGCATGCTTTTAAATTAGTTGTCTAATTATGTTTATTTTTGTTAAGAAATAAAAGGGAGTGACAAGGGGTCCCACCTACTTAGTTATTATTTAATAAAAATACCCTTAATTATTATTATTATTATTACTTCCCCTAAACTAAAATTAGTTAAGTTTTAGTTAACTTAACTAAATGAGGTAGTTGAACTACTTCAAATAGTTTGGAATGCATAAAATCCAAATGAGAAGGAAGCACAAGGAGAGAATAGAAGGAGAAAGCATACTAAGGGTTGCTCTTGAGTTTTATTGAGATAGTTCATTTTTCATTCATTCTTCAATTCATTAAAGGTCTAATTCTCTTTTATGATAGTAGGGTCCTATTGTAGACAACAAGGTTCAAAGTTGAACCATATCATTCAGATGCTTGTTTCAAAGGTGTTGATCTATCTTTGATAGTATGTGTAGACTTGTTTGTTTATGAATTGAGTTTCATGACTTATAAAGGATATTGTGTAGAGTCAAGTGGGCATCGATCCGTGGAAAGATGATCCAGATTTTAAAGTTCAATTTTTACTTCTTGTCAAAGTCCTTTTTTATGGTTTTCATCGGGGATATCTAAGTTTGACCTTGGTCCATAACCCCACATGGATTTTTGTAAAGATAAAGATACTTTTGATTTCTTGGAATGAAATAAAGCGATTGCTATTTTGTCTCATTTGTGTTAATCTGTGACTTGGTTATTTTTTCTTTTGATCTCCACATTTACTTTTTTCAATCTGTATATGTTCAGAAAATTATATAAAAATGTTATATTTTGCAACAATCCTTTTATTTAAAAAACCATCCTAATCCCTTGTAATTAATACTTATGGACTGGGAAATACATTTTGAGGCTATAAACATAGGGTAATATTCTCGACTATCTTTCCTTATCCAAGCAAGATCCGAAAATGATTGAGTAAGATAAATTCATATATTTTCCTCAACACCATGCATCAACATGTACCTCAACGTGTACCATAAAACAAGTGCATAAACCATGCACTAAACCTGTACAAATAACCTGTCACAACAACCTGTCCAAACAACCTATCACAACAACTTGTCTCATCAATCATATCAACCAAATTAGATCTACTCACCAAGATCAATCACCAAGACAAATCTCAATCATATGCACAATATCACCAAGATGTGCATCAACCAAGCATATCACAACAACTCATAATCATCACCAATATCAATATGTGCTTCTAATAATACGCCAAGACAAGTATGCTACATCATTCATAAACCATGTGTCAACACCACTACTAACAATTGCCTCCAACCATGTACCAAGTATGTACCAATCATGCATCAACTACACATCAACTATGACTCATCAATATGTACCAACATCATCAATTGTACACCTCATGTATGTGCCAACTCATCAACTACTTGTATCAACCATGTACCCAACATGTACCTCAACCATATACCAATATAAACATCAAAAGTTCTCTAGCAATACATCACACTATCCATAACCAAATACCATAAACCCTTACATCAAACCATGTGTCATAACCTCACTTTTATGTAGCCTCAAGGACGTATCATTCATAAGCCAATCATATACCAAGACCACTAACAAGTGTCTCTCACAATGCAACACAAGATATGCCAATAAATCAAACTAAGTGCATTAACACTATACTTCAATAGATCTACCTCAAAGCCATTCTACAACAAGACCTAAACTTCCAAGAGGGCATCCAACAGATTTACAAGGCAAACCCTCAACCAGATTCACAAGTTCAACACTACACATATGAAAACCATACATTTTTTCTTCTTGTAGCATTTTGTTGCCCCAGTTTTGCTGCCATGATTCTGCTGCTGCAGTTTTTCTGCCGTGATATTTCTATTGCACTTTTCCTGCCACACTTTTTCTGCCATGATATTTCTATCGCACTTTTCCTGCACCAATTTTTCTACCACACCTTTTCTGCCGCAATTTTCTTGCCACACCTTTTCTACTGCACTTTTCCTGCCACACTTTTTCAACCACACTTTTTCTGCCACTTTTTCTGCCATACTTTTCTCTATCAATAATACCTTCCCAAATAAACTTTCACAAAATATATATTCAATGATATTCAATAGGTACTAATAGGACACCCTTGCACTATTATTTATACTCTCCAAGTAGATTACTCTAGAAGTATCAACTTTTGTCCACTAAACTTAACCACTTTGCACAAATAGTAAGTTCTCCACTCCTAAGTGCAACTAACTTTATTATTTAATTAATTTCTTTTGCAACCACTTTGACTTATACATAAATAATAAACTCACCACTTCTTGTTGCAACCACTTTATTATTTAAATAATTTCTCTTTCCA
Source organism: Picea sitchensis (assembly GCA_010110895.2). Classification (NCBI taxonomy): domain Eukaryota; kingdom Viridiplantae; phylum Streptophyta; class Pinopsida; order Pinales; family Pinaceae; genus Picea; species Picea sitchensis. The sequence goes on from SNQJ01S0058652.1 coordinate 28,888, forward strand.
ACCACTTTGACTACTTTATTATTTAAATAATTTATCTTTACTCACAACTTCTTGTTGCAACTAACTTTTCTATAATTAGTCAATTCATAACTTATTTTCCCTTAACTAACTTCTTGTTTTTTTTTGTAAGTCAGTAAGGAAACTATATTACTTCTGCGAATAATGTACAAAAAAGGGGGTGTTGTTGTTATGCCAAGAGGAAACCAGAACAACTAAACACCATAAGGTCTTATCCCAGACTAAATACTATATGGTTGGGGTACTGTTTTGATAAAAAGGAAACCAAACCAGCCCTATCCAATCCCATTTTTACTGCTTCTTCCAAAAACACTAACACTTATAACAAGTTTTACTGTTGCTTCCAAAAATACTAACACTTATAACAAAACAAGACTAACAAAACCAACTATAGGTTGACATCCTTCCTACTAACTCCTGGCTTAGTTTCCTGTACTTGGGAAAAATAAGAAAAATGGTAAGTCTTTATAGCTAGAGAACCCGGGGATGTTCCATCGTTCCGCCTGCCTGATATTTGTTGTCCTCTTTCGGGGAGGTAGTCCCAGTCTTGCGTATCTGGGTTGAAGTGCCACTTCCGTATACTAGTGTTATGTCCAGATGATGGAAAAAACTCAGGAACAAGTGGAACTGGGTGATGAACCTCTCCAGTTTACATTTTTGGTTTTTTTCTATGTCCACCAACATTTTGAACATGGTCTCCAACCTGCTCACTCGACGCTATATGTATTCTAGAAAGGACTTCATCTCCAGTTGTTCCTCCTTGTGGGTTTCATATCTGTCCTCCTTCACCTTGTCAATTAAAATCTTAGTTACCCACAACATATCCAAAGTTCAGTGGAAGAGTGTCTCCTTGGTGCGAGTGACCCCTGTGTCTATAATCCAATCTACTTCCTGGGATATTTTCTCCATCTCCTTGCTGCCTCGCTCCACCTTTATCTCCTCCTCCCATATTTTTATCGCTTCTTTCCCCTTCTATGGGACTGAGGTTTGGTACATTCTTTCTGCTTCCCTTACAACATTCTCAATCCTCATAAGTTTCCTCGATCTTTCTGGCTTACCCTCCTTAAGGGGTTTACCTTTCTTCATGGTGTATTTCAAGCATGCCATGACCTTTTTATTTCCTGGTATTTTACTACTAACTCTCTTATCCATCCCTTCTCTACCCTTCCCTTGATCCAATATGATCTTGGAACTCTTAATATTGTGGGGGGATAAGCTCAACAAATTATGGGCCTATCTGTGGTTACTCTAGTTATAACAATTTCTCCCCCGGGTACTCATACCTCCTACTAATCATTCCGCGAGGTGGAGAATATGATCACACTGATGCACCAACGAGGAATTTCTTTCCATTATGCTCCCCTTAGCCCTCAAATCATCATAATATTTCCTGCCATATCTGCAACCTGTATTTCTGGAAATTTACCTTGTCCTAGGGGCCGAGATCCACACAATGTTATCCTCCATCATTCCTATCCTTCTCTTCTCATGATTTCCATTAATAATGCCCAAGATATCTCTCGATATGGCCTCTATATCCATGATATAGATTTGTACATCCACATACATTCCCTTTTCGATCTCATTTACTCTCATAATGAGATCTGAGGGCCAAGTGTTAGGATACTCATACTCTGTCTGGGTCCCACATCGGGTTCGAATGCCCCGTGTAAACCCCTATGTGACTGTCGTTCCTAAATCTTCCACTATGATCTAGATTCCTCAAGTGTTCATAATATAATCAAAGTTGGCCTCTCGACATTTCAATCCATGCCTCGTCTATCAAACCGTCCCCCATAATCACTCCCTCGTTTGCTAATATGTCGGCTAGTGCATTTGTCGATCTACGTATCCATCTGAACTCTACCGTGACAATGGTTTTTAAGTGATTCATAATTCTTTGTATAGATTGTGCCAGATGCTAGTGTCTTATCACCTTGCCAATGTTGGTTCCTGTTGACGGGCGAAATCGACCGTCTGTCAACTGGAAGAGTGGAACCGGTTCGGGGTTGTCTAATAACCCAAGCTGTTTGGGATGAACCACCCTGATGGGTTTAGCGGCTCCATTAGCCGATCTAAAGTCCTAAGAAAACAAAAAAGGAAAACTATTCTAAACTAACTAATCTAACTAAAACTAACTATTAAACTAACTAATAAACTAATCTAACTAAAACTAACTATTCTATAAACAATCTACTCACTAATTAACTACAAATAAATATTATTCACAAAATGTACAATATCCACAATTTATAGATTTAAATAAAACCTGAAAAACTCATTTATATTATGCCCCAAGACAGAGGAAGATATTTTTTGTTGATTTTATAATTTTATGAACAGAAATAAAACTAACTAAACAAAACAATCTAACACACTAATTCTAAATACAAATCTAACTAAACATATATATACTAAACTACTAATACAAACTAACGAAAATAAATCACAAACTGACCTGGAGACATGCTCCAGATTTGTCCTGTGTATGATGATTGTCTTAGCTGATCGGAGGGAGGAAACCCGCACCGAATTATCCAGGAGCTTCTCGTAAATGATAGCTGCAGTGTTCTTCAATTATGATTACAGGACAAACAAGACATAAAAGCTTACAACAATCTTATGATTTATAAATCTTCACAATTAGATAAACCTGTATGCAAAGACTTAAACAAAATAATTCAATTGATGAAGAAGAGAAATATGTCATTCATAAACTGAACAAAGTAATTGTTGTAGTTCTTAAGTAATGAAAGAGAATCAGATATGGATGATACATTAATTAATTCATATCATTCTGCAATAAACTATGATAGCTAAAGTAGTCTATAATCAACTGCAAAGCGACATGCATAAACTTGAAACAAAAGATTGATATTATGAAAGCGAAAGCTGTAGCAGAACATCAACTTCTGTCTCAGTTTGTATTAGAAATCCATAGCCTGGTTCTCCCACAAGTGATGATGATCCTTATTACAATAAATAATAAGTATTTAAAGACCTTCTACAGGGTAAAACATCCATGTAGAAGTTATCAAATTGTTTACAAAAAATCTGGGAAGATATCCCAAGTCTGACTAAACTAAGAACCTAAAATAAAACTAAAACACACAAATATCCCCTAGACTGTCCAATATGTCCAATGCAATTCGGATGTACCTGAAAAGGGTAAAAAATGGACAAGTTAGAAGGATCCTTTATTAATAAAATGATAAAAATCTAACTCTATAGACTAGCTACAGAATCTTGCGATTCTGTAGCTGGTCTAAATAAGACACAGAATCAGCATTGAAATCAACTCAAATCTTTTAAAGAATTAAATTTAACTCACATCCAATAGCTATTTGAAAACGAATCATTCAAACTAAAATTGTTATACCATTCAAAATCAAACAGGACCAAGATCAATCAACTGATTATAGAGATAGATGTACTCTGTTTCGTTTGTTGCCACAAAGTCGGGTGGACAGAATCGTAATGAATAGTAATGAAATTGTTTCATATCAACTGAAATCAATATAATTAAAATAAATTCTATGCAACTGTTATGCTGCCTCATCAAAAGGAAACACGATCAAATCTAAACGAGATTATAACTGTACTAATATAACAAACGATTTATGCCATAAGCGAATTAAACCAAAAATGGCGCGTAACTATCCACAAACGAAATCAATATGAGACCAATCAGTTGGTAACAGGGTTCGTAATAATTATCTGATCGTTTGTTTTAGCCAAATGGGCAGAAAAGATCTATTTACCTTGATCAAAATGATTTCTTTCAAATGAATTATAACTGGATTTGATAGAGAAAATCAAAGTCAATCAATTCGTTTTGCAAATTAAAATCAAACAGAGCAGCTTTTACGATGTGAATCCAACTCATGAAAATGATCGAACTAACTGAAAATACACACCAATCCAATCAAGCGAATCAAACAACGAGGGTTTATCATAGTCATAGCTAATAAAAAACCTTCCATGATTCGGGCGTGAATATCGTTTACATAGGCTTTTAATGAGAGTATTGTTTCCATAAAAACAGAGTCATTTTTCCAAATTGGAAGCGATCATAGTTGTATTCCTGACTTATAAGATTACATCACGTCAATTCAAACTTACAAAGTCGTTCCAAAATCACAGGATACAATCTAACCATAACGAAATCAAACCAAAACATGATCGTATCCTAAATATGAAAAAAACTTTATGTTCAAAATTGGATACAAACAAATTCACTTTACAACAAACCATCAATTTTGTTAACTGAATCGAACAAATCAAATCCAATCGAAAATCAATCAAATCCGATAAAATCTACCAGTGATTAAGCTGGGTAAATCATGTAACCAAATTTCATTTATTTTTAGCAAGAGAAAACACTGTACAGGATGAACATATTATGACAGAGTCATTTCGAAAGATACACAGAGAGCTATTCGAAAACCAAATTCAAAACATTGTATTTATCCGAGGAATTTACAAAAAATGAAAACAATATCAAAATTCATACCTGTATGGTGAGCAAACGGCTTGATCATAACATTTTGGAGTTGACAACGGCTGTAGCCGATTCAACGTTTTTAAATATGATGGAACCAATGGTCCTTTACTTCCTATCAGTTGCTTGAAGTTTGTCTCTTTGGCTAGTCAACACTGCAACTTGACTTTCTAGAGATTGGATTTTCGATTGAAGCACATGAACGTCTATATAGTATCTTTCCAACCATAAATCACATTGGTCACAGGACGACTGTCTGGGTTTCGAAAGAGCAAGTGAGGGTTTGGTTACATTGCTGAGGGTTTCGTTAGGGAGTTTAATCCCTGGGTAACTGGGATTGTTTCTTAGGCAAGGGGGAAGATTCAAAATGAAATCATAAGGTGGCTCGGGGCACAGACCCTATGAGCAAGGGTACTCATTAGCTAGAAAACGTTCTATGTCAGATTCTGAATCCTCACTAAGGATTATGGGTTTCTTCTCAGTGGTAGGTTTAGTTTTATTCCTAGCCATTCTCGAGATAAGCTGAGCATTCCTTTTTCCTTTGGCATTAGTAGTAGGGTTTTCCTTAGAATTTTTCCTCACAGGTCTCTTTATAGCCTCGGCCTTCTCAGTTCCAACGTCTGGTAAGTCAATAGCAGGGTCGACCGAAGGCTTAGGAGAGGGAAGTAGGATATGGAAGGGAACGGGTGGCCCGACCTTGGTTTCATTTACCACAGGCTTGTCAACCTGGACAGGGTCTATGTCATTAAAACCATTTCGAGCGATGAAAGATCACCAACTATCACCGTGTAGACTTAAGTAATGAACAATGATAAGTTTAATTAGTCCATGGTGGAACAGGCTACTATCAACCTTCTCCATTTTAAACCTTTTTGACATTTTATATAGGCTACGCTGGAAGTAGAAGGGCATATTCAACGGGTATCCCATAAAATTCATTAACAAACGCAGGTGGTAGAGAAAAATGAGTCCATATCGACCTTCACAGGTCACGAATTGCTTGACTATTATCAAAAGGTCGTGCCATCGTGGTTTAAGCAAGGATATGGGCATACCTCTATCACAAGATGTGACTTTGCACGAGAGGAACAGTAGTGGCCATGGCACCTCCTCGACCTTAGAATTTTTGAACCAACGCTGGCCCGAGGATGGTAACCCTGTAATAGAACTGATAAATTCCTCATTGATTTCCAACTGGATGTCGCCCACCTTGTCTCTACAACTATCAAAAGTCAGGGCGAACTGCTGTGCCACAACTAGATTAAAACCCTCAAACCGCTGTACAAAGGTGAGCCATCCGTTATCCTCCAAGTCTTTCTGGGCATTGTCAAATAATAGAAAGGCTTGGTTGCCGTTTGGATCGATTCACACGACTGGTTCCATGGAGACGAGCACATGGTAAGCCCAGGGTTTGGATCATAACACACATAGTAGTAGAGTGCATGGAGGGTTACCCGAACTACCAGAGGTAAAACAGGGATACGGGATAGGCATAAATGCCATCGTGCGAAGGTGGTGGAGTTTATCTCTACCATGCATAATAATTATTGCCAAGGTACAACCGCCGACTTTCATAGCTGTTTGACCCACTATTGTATAGTTCAACAATCAAGTCATTTGCCCAACCAATGAAATCAATGGTAGAACCAACGCGCGCAATCAACGTTATGCCATAGTTTTCAAACACCAACATACAAATTGAAACCAATACCAATGTTTTGACCATGTGGCAATGTGTTGCAACAATTCATGTCAAGAGTTTAACCCATGCGCGAATGCAGTTTTGAGCTAGGTGTGATATCAAATGAAATACATCAAAGGTTTAACCATAATACCTATATATTTTTATGAAACCAATGGTCAATCAAACCAAATAAAGAACATATAAATCCAATTGCCAATGCATCACAAACTTAATGAGACAAAGTCACAATCAATCGAAGCATAAATACAAATCCAAAGATCTTGTCTGTAATGATAAGTGAAAAGTAAGCTCAATAGGCACGTTGACAAGAAGGATAACGACAATTCAACAATGATTTTAATGCGACTTCAAAAGTCCAAGTTTTCACGATTTCAGTCGTGAAAACAAAATTAAAGTAAGCGTGCAAAAGGCGCAAAGAATAAAAGTGTCGTTTATTTGAAAATTGCGACGAAAAATTGATGTTTGCAAAACGTTGGTGTAGGCAGCTTATAAGACAATGGAAAAATGTGAATTGGCTGCCAACAATGGCGACACACTGGTAGAAGCAATTATCTCTGCCAAAGGAACAAATTCAGATTAGGACAACAAAGATAATTCCAACTCGAAAATAATAACCAGAAAATCGTATAAACATCATCATTTACCAACTATTCCAGCAGTGTTTTAAAAGATGAAAATAGATAACAGTCTTAAGATCAACGAGTCACGATATTAAAGATAAAATGTCCAATACTGTTGACAGAGCCACTACTTCCAGCAGGCGTCGATAGCCTCGATAGGGTTGCCATTTAACCCACTCTGACATCTGTATCCTGCCAAGAAGTTCTAGATCAGAATAAAGGACATAAAAGAGGTTTCTTATTTGCAAATTTTCATATACCCGACATTGCTTCGCTGCCAGCGGGCCTGTTCAGTACCCCGGTGAAGTTGTCTTGGCATCATGCATGCATTTACCCGCTGCCAGCAGACCTGTTCAGCATCCCGACGGGTTTACAAGCACTTCCCACAACTCTATTAATAATTTATTTATTTATTTATTTTTTTCATAGATATATAGCTGAGCGGGGTGACGCTGAAAATCATGATATTTTAACACATTTTTTCAGACCCCATCAGAATTTTTTAGAACTGTCCTTTATCAAGATCCGGAGATGTTTCATTTACAAAAACAACTTCCTAAGGTAGGGAGACATCTTTTGAGTCATTCCCTTAAGGAATAGGGACATCGTAAAAAGATAATAGATGATCATGACATGCTTTACTCAGAGATTTAAATCAATCAACTTCTTTCAAACAACAGACTTTTTCCAACACAGATATAAATATCAGAAATATATCATTGATGTTTATACAAATTTTCTTAGTAGTTATTTCAGCGAAGGAATTTTCTGTTTGAATAGCTCGGTATACAGGCATGTGTATTTGAAAGAAAGCACCAGCTGATAATTTCAAAGAGAAATAAAAAACAAAAAACAAACAAACAAAAGAAAACAAAAGCAAAATATATACATAAAATACAAGGGTTGTTATTAAGAAACGTATCTTTTCAAGGCTTGGCCATTCACCGGGTAGGTGTCAAGCTGGCCTTCAAGATTCTGCAATCGAAAATAACTAGGACCCAACTTTTCATCAATTAGAAACGGTCCAAGCCACAAATTTTGAAATTTGGTATGCTCTCCCTTTCCCTCATGCGGTTTGTCCCATTTCAGGACGAGATCACCTACTTCAAAATTCCTATCAGAAGCAGAGCTAGCATCAAACCAGCTTTTAACCAATTGTTGATGTTGATATAACTTATGTTTAGCTTGGGCTCTTACCTCTTCTAGCTTCATCAAAGCGTTAATTCGGTTTTCTAGAGGGGGAAAATCTTCTTATTGAACTTTCTGTGACAATTGAAGCGAAGGAAGAAGAATGTGAGGTGGCAGGATTGCTTCTCTGCCATAAATGAGAAAAAAGGGGGAGTTACCTATAGCATCTTTTGGCGTTACCCTATCAGCCCACAATGCGTTCAGCAGCGCATTGTGCCAATTCTTGTGATTTTCAACCACCGTTCTCTTGATGATTTTAATTAAGTTCTTGTTTGTCGATTCTGCCAATCCGTTGCCCTGGGGGTAATAGCTAGCAGAATACTTCATCTTAATTCATTTTTCCAAATCGAACTCGCTCATCTCAAGATAATAAAAGTAAGAAGCATTGTCAAAGACTAAACAGTTAGGGATACCGAAACGAGTGATAATATTCGAATTTAGAAAGGCAATTACCTGACTAGTGTTGACAGTTCTCAATGCGACCAGTTCAGACCATCGGGTAAAGTAATCCAGAGGCTGTCACAATAAACTTGTGCTACTGAGAGGAAAGGGGGTTGATTGGACCTATGATATCAAGGCCCCACTGCTGGAAAGGAGAATCTACTGAAACGGGCTGCAAAGGAAAGGTTGGTTTTTGTAACCGCCCTGATGCTTTCTGACAAATGATACATTTACGACATAAGGCATGGGCGTCTCTAAAAAGTGTGGGCCAGTAATAACCGACTCTTAAAACCTTATGGGCGGTGGTATGACCGCCNGGATACCATTAACCAAATGAAAGGAGGCGGACTTTAACCTTAACGCTCTTCTCTTAGCGGGATCTAAGTGACGAGGTGCTGAACCATGTTCAAGACATAATCTAATATCGTCATACCAAGGACTGACAGGGTTTTGCGTGCAACAGATTAAACTTTGATCATGTTGTCCTAGGTCTGACGTATCGCTTTCTTCTTGCTGTCCTGCCGCTGAATCAAAAACTAACTTGCATAACCCCTGGCCTCTCACTATCTGAGATGGGGTGATTTCTAAGTCATACTCCTGTAAGGAGGTGACCCAGTTGGATCTCTTCTCTCCTAGTTCCTTTTGCACTAACAAGTTCCTCACGGCTGGGTAGGGGACAATGACTTTCGTCCTTGACTTCAAAAGATAGGACCGGAAGTGCTTGACTACTTTGAAAACAGCGTAGTCTTTCCGATCAACCGCTGGATAGTTAAGTTCAACACCTTTGAAAGAAGAGCTCATAAAGGCGATGGGTACTTCATTGTTCTCGGCGTTCTTTTGGGTTAAGACGACAGCATAGGAACAGTCAGAGGCAAAAGTATAGAGTGTAAGATCTTGAGAGAAGTCAGGGCTCATGAGAGACAGAGCGTGTATTATGGTCTTCTTTATTGCATTAAAAGCCTTATTTTCTATGGGTCCCCAGTGATATTGGGTGTCTTTCTTAATCAAATTTTGCAAAGGCCTGACCATTTCGGAGAAACTGGGGATGAATCTCCTCATGAAGTTAATATGGCCTAAGAAAGATGGCATGGATTTTTTGGATGTAGGAGGGGGAAGTTTCACGATGAATTGAGTCCTATCGGGGTCAATAATCATCCCTTCTCTAGACACAATGAACCCTAATAGTTTACCATGTTCTACTACAAAGATGGAATTTTTGGGATTCAAGGAGATGCCATATTTATGACATCGAAGTAGAAAGGTTCGTAAGTGAGCTAGATGATCGTATTTGTTTTTAGAATATACAATCACATCATCCAATTAAACTACAACGGACTGATTGATTAAGCCTCGGAAAGCAATGTCCATTGCTCTCTGAAAAGTGGCACCAACATTAATCAATCCAAAGGGTATTTTACGATAAGCATAAGTGCCCCACGGGGTACGGAAGGTAGTTTTGAGTTGGTCTGGTGGAGTCATCAGGACTTGGTTATACCCTGAGAAACCATCCAACAGGGATAACCTCTTGGAACCAGATACCTGTTGAAGGATATGTTCCATGGGTGGGACAGGATAGTTGTCTTTATCAGACGCTCTATTAAGGTTTCAGAAATCGACGCAGAGTCGGATTTCCCCACTTTTCTTCCGGACTGGGATGAGGTTAGACACCCATTGAGTGTGTCTAACAAGAAAAATTATTTTAGCATTTAGGAGCTTATTCAATTCTTTTTGAACGGTCGATTCTAGTTTAGGGTGCATTTTCCTCAGTTTTTGTTGAAAGGGCAAGGTTTGGGGTTTCATGGGAATAACATGATGTATGATGTTAGGATTGAAAGTTTTAAGTTCATCATACATCCATGCAAAGACATATTTAAATTATTTAAATAATTTAACAAATGCAACTTTTTCTTGTTGAGAACACCCCAACCCTAGATTAATGCACTGAGGATTTTCATTAGTTCCTAGGTTTAATTTTTTATAAGATAACGAGGAACTATTGGTTTTACAGTTGACCGCCTTTTTAAATTTATCTTCAAAATCATAAAACTTCTCTAATCTAATTATAGATTTGGGTATGGAATTTACCATGTCCGACAGATCTTAAGGAGTTTTCGGATCAGGTATTACCATAAAATCGTGCAAATTGTCATCATGCGTGCATTCGTCTATCACCGCGCCTTGAAAGGTTTCTTCCATGTGCAGAAAGTCGATGATCTTCTGATCGTCGTCAAAGACTCTCCAGTTCGTGATATTGTCAGGAATGGATGGTCTGAACAACAGCTCGATGGAGAATGCGTCTAGGGACAAGCCTTCTGCAGGAAGAAGTTTAGAAGCTACATTAGCTAATAAATCTGCTTCAACATTATTTAATCTAAGAATGGAATTTATATTGAAAGCAAAAAATTTATTCATTAAAATCCATACCTCAGACTGGTATCTTTTGAGACGCGGAGAAAGACAGTGGATATAATCTCTTACCTATCTAACCACTATTTTAGAGTCGCCAAAAACAACCAGGTTTTGAATGTTCATATCCAAAGCTTTTCTGAGACCTTGCAGTAAAGCCTCATATTCTGCAGTATTATTAGTACATTCAAATTCTAGTCTACATGCAATTAATGTCTTGTTACCTGTCGGATCGATAATGACGCAGCCAACTCCAGCTCCTTCTTTGGACTTTGACCTGTCAAAATAAAGAGACCAAATTTGATTTCCATCGGGCACATGGGACCGTTGCGTAGAAGCTGTTGGCTGCATATATGCTACAATATCGAACTGCTATTTTGGATTGATGATAGGTGAAGCCTTGGCCATGAAATTTCCGAAGAAGGTGTCCATCCCTTGTACTTCGGGTGAATCAGCGGAAGGTGTGAATGGTTCATTGGGATCGTTCAAATCTGTGATCGTGAACTTAAGGTAACGTTCACGATTTACCTTGATCTTGTTAGGCTTGCCGTTCTTTGGAAGCCATAGGTGGGACCAATCTGTCGCGAAATAACCATGTAGCTGCTCCGACCAGTCCTTGCTTAAAAATAGACCATACACTTATGGAATATCAACAACGATTATATCAATAACCTGATGAACCTTGGGGTTAGACGATAATCTAATAAGTACATTTTTTAGTTCGCCTATAACCTTAACATTGGTCTGATCAAGTTGTATGATTTTTAAAGTAGATGGTTCAACTTCAACGTTAATCTTCTGGCAGACAGACCATGGCATCACATTGGATGACGCCCCTGAGTCTACCATACAATTATGCACGTTTCTATTGAATATTTCGAAAGTTAACAAGAAAGGAGGTACATTTTTGCGAGTACTAAGAGTAGTAGCTTTTGGCTTTTTACTCGCAGTTTCTAAAGCTATTTTATCTACATTATTTACATTATTTACAGGACTTACAGGAAGGCTTCCTTTATCTTGATGATCATGGGTGTTTTTAGTGGAATTCTTCTGAGGGACTTTGTTTTGCACAACCTTATTACTACTTGAATTACCATTTTTTCTATTCTCTGAAATATTTTGTAACATTTTTTGTAACAAAAATGGGAATTTCAGTAACTCATAAACAGAAATGTTAGCTCTCAACTTTTTAAGATCTTCAACTACATCATAATCTAAGTTGGGGCTCACATTACTCTGTTTAGTCTCAGCTGGTTTAGATTGCTTTGGAGGGGAAGTTGTAGTGTTTTCGGAAGAAGGTTTGTTTTTTGTCTTACTCCGGGTATTATAAGGATGAACTGTCTCGAAGTTAGCTTGAAAGATGCTATCCGAGAAGTGTCCAAAAATGTTTGGAGAAGACTCTTCTTCTTGAACTGTCTCTTGTTCAACTACCTCCTCAGGAATCTCAGGAGGCATCAAGTTATCTTGGGCTTCTAGAATTGTTTGAAGAGTGCATTGCAGACTTTCTAGATTTAGGCCTTCCGTGGTTGGATTAGGTCGGTTGGTAGGAAAAGGCTTCCGGAACGGGGGTTTGTAAGGTCCTTTGCTCGAGGAAGATTCTTCGGTCGACCTTTTCAAGTCTATAACTTTCTTTGACAGTTTTTGAACAACTTTAGTTAAGTTTTCTAAATCTGAGATTTCATGTTGTGTTTTACTTGAAGTGGGTCTGGGGAGGATTTCGATCTTCTTTTTGGAAGAAGAACTAGTCTCTGTTTCGTTGCTAGAAGAGTCTTTCAGACTAAGTATGTCTTTTTCAATCTAGCTGGCCTCCTCGAAGGCTTCTAACAATGTGGATTTCTTAGAGCGTTTAACCCAAATAGCTATACTTTGATGCAAAGCTTTAGTGTAGTAAGCTATTATAAGACTCTCGGCAGGAATCCGGAGGGATTCGGTTTTTAAGCGTTAAGAATCTTTGATTAAAGTCTTTAACCTTTTCTTTTGGGTTCATTCTTAAGCTAGAAATATCCATGACTAGGACTTTCAGAGGCTTACCGTCTCCGAACTTTTCCAAAAAGCACGACTCGAACTTTTCCCAAGACACGATGGTATGGGGTTGTTGGGCAAAGTACCATGTGGATGCATTGCCCTTGAAAGTATAGGGGAACAACCTACAAACAACGTCTTCATGCTTGAAATTGCGGAGTCTTATGGCTAACATAAACTTTTTAATGTGATCTTCAGCGATCTGTTTTGAGTCAGGGTCAAACTTGGGAAGCCATTTCTCTGGATGTTTAGGTAGAGGGTGTTGAGCTCCAGGTACAGCTACGACATCCTGGTCAAGCCAAGGTCTAGAAGGGTTGTTCTGATTTTCCATTGGTGTAGTGGGTGTGGAAGGCTGAGAAGGGGAATCGCCTTCGTCAGAGGAATCTCCTCTAGAAGACGAAGGAGGTGATGGAGGTGGTGAAGGAGGTATCCCAGATCCTCCTGCAGCAGGGTTTAAGATTGGATCTGAGGGATTCACAGTGAGGTTAGTGTCTCCTAATTGTTCTCTGATATCAGAGAAGTCCAAAGGTTGACCCCACGGACGGTTTGGTTTCCTCAAACGGGCTAAGGCACTATGTGATTTTATAAGAGATTGACGGACAATCTCTTGTATGTCACCACCTGTAGGATTAGGGGTTGCTGGCTCAACTGTGATCTGAGGATCGTCGGTTGAAGTAGTTGTTGTTTGAGGAGGGATATTATCGTTTGAATGGCTTCTAGTCACAATAGGTGAACGATTAGGGGGTGGAGGAGTCTTGCGGCCACCTCATGCCATTAATTAAGTTCAAGCCCTCCTTCTAGCGCCATTTGTTGACGGGCGAAATCGACCGTCCGTCAACTGGAAGAGTGGAACCGGTCCGGGGTTGTCTAATAACCCAAGCCATTTGGAATGAACCACCCTGGCAGGTTTAGCGACTCCGTTAGCCGATCTAAGGTCCTAATAAAAAAATAAAAACTACTCTAAACTAACTAATCTAACTAAAAACTAACTAATAATCGAACTAATAAACTAATCTAACTAATAAGAAATAAAACAAACTAATAAACTAAACTAACTATTCTATATACAATCTACTATCTAATACTATACTAATTCTAACTAATTAACTATCTAACTACTAACATAAATAAATCTTATTCAAAAAACATACAATATCTACAATTTACAGATTTAAATAAAACCTGAAAAACTCGTTTGCATTCTGTCCTAAGACAGAGAAAGAGATATTTTTGTTGATTTTATAATTTTTATGAACAAGAAATGAAACAAAAACTAACTAAACTA
>SNQJ01S0058652.1:43083-54173 GCA_010110895.2 Picea sitchensis
CTAGCTTCATGTCCCATGTGAGGATTTTTTCCTTTGTAGTACCTGCAATTTATTCGCATTATGGAGTATCAACATAATAATTCTTCTATTATGTTCTTCTCGAATTCGTTATCCACTTTCCATTACTTTATTTGTAGCTCGTTATTACCTCATCCAACTTCTATAAGCAATGTCATGCCTCCATGACCCTAACATCTGATCCTATTCTTGAATTGATCTTCTTATACCTCTAATCCTGACAAACCTGCAAGTAGCCATCTTGTTAGAACTATACAAATCATACAAAAATTGTCAATTAAATTTGCAGGTACCTTTTATGCTTAATTCATGAAAAAAAATTATATCAATATTCATATTATAACAGATCCATGTTATTTTCCTCTAAATCCTTTGAATAATATTTCCAATTACTGTACTCTTTCCCCAATCAGATATCAGAGTTGAAAGTTAAGTCTCCCTGAAAAACCACTTTCATCCCCCTTAGCTAATATAGAAAATTGAGAACTGCAGAGGTGCTTCCTTCAAACCAAGTTCCATGTGACCACGGCTTGAAACCATGTGCTTAATCACCATTTAGCACCTTTATTTGTGTTTTTCTACACAGGAGCTTGCACGAACACCAAGTCTGAGGGTTGGTTTACTACCAGGCCCTTTTTACCTTAGCATGAGACCGGTGCTGGGACCAAGTCCTCTGGACTTCATCCTTCGGCTATTTTCCCCTATCAACTTATGTTTTCCCCTTAAGTTTCACTTCACTAAAGCCTTTACTAACTCCATTAGCAAAATCGGATGTTCGAGATTTAATCTCCCACTGAATGGGCGGTCCTACCCTCATCTGGAGGCTTCAACGAGATCAACAGATATGAATTAATCAGGTGTTGAGATGAGCGACACTCAACCAATTCATAAATTCGACGCTCCAGGGTATTTCCATTCCCGAGTCTTCCACTTCCCCAGAGTGGCAATCCTTCGAAGTACTTACGAATCGCGTGAATTCTCTACTCCGGGACTTCGGGACACTTCAAATATCGAGTCACTCAACTCCCCAGAGTGATATTTGTCGAAGTTCTTACCATATCCTTCCACTGCTTGATCCAATGGTTGAGAAATGTCCCGAAGGGATCCTAAATCGACAGTTTGTGTGCCTTCGCGACTTCGAGCTTCAGCACTTTTCACTCGTAGAGACTTAAAAACCCCCAAAGTACCAAGTCTCTGGACTACGAGATCTACTGTCACATGTCTTCTGGAATCAACGGTCGATATGTACTCTGGCCTTCAGGAGTTCTTGACCCAATGCAAACTATCACATCTTTTTCCTCTAGACTGCACGATCTGTCGCCACGTGGTGAAATACTAGAAGTGGACATGTGGACCAATCAGGGAGATGACACATGTCACATTCTAACTGACATTTCAATATTCCACAGGTTCAAAAATCACTGACACATGGCACACATCCCATGTGTCCACATCATCCTAGGTGACGTTCGCAAGCCACGTCACTTCGAAATTTCGAGCTTCGGAAGATTTTATTCTTGGATTCCTCAAATCTTCCGAACTCTGAATTTTTGAACTGCTTAACCTTCTAGGGTCCACATCACCTCCAGGTGACATCATCATGGCCCACCACTTCATCTCTTCGGGCTTCGGAACTTCAGGATTCGCGAGTTTCCACAAAAGAACACTCCAATTCTCTCGAGCTCTGAATTCTCTAACTAATGAATATGTTGACATGTGTCCCTTGCATGAAGATCAATGGCCACGAGTGATTGAGGAAACTCAACTTGCTCACTCTTTAATTTCCTTGTCGATCTCCGCAAAGAGAATATTCTCGTTTGTAGTGGGATCGATATCCACCATTGATCGTTTGATCTAGCAAGATCAACGATCTTGAGTGATTGCGAGCTCACAACTTGTAGAAAATTTAATTTTCTTCTCGATCCCCGCAATTCCTCCCCACTGTCGATTTCTCTCCAATGAGATCTAAGGATAGTGACTTAACCTCTTCTTCGCCTTCATCGAATGGACCTTGTTCACCTACCCTCTGTTCCAATGATCCTGGATCTCTCTCTCGATCCCACAGTGGTGATTGCTCTCAAATTCAAAAGGGATGGTCATGATCCTCCGATCCCTTACAAAGTATCTCTGACGTTCTAGTTCTTGCACGAAATCTGCAACGCCATTCCTCCTAAGCTTTTCGACTTCAAGGTCGGATTTTGATCTCAGCCACAAGACTTTGACCAATAGACCTAGCCCATATCGGCCCGATGTTTCAACCAGAAGCTCTAATACCAAACTGTAACATACCCAGCCACCCATAAGATGGACTATGCCACTATATCCGGCTACAACACACCCATCCACCCACAGGCGAGGCACGTTGCAGTCCCAAGACTCAGTTCTTTGATCTTATCTCATAAACAAAGGACTTCTCATTAATTTTATAAGAATGCACACCACATGCATAAGACAAGCTCCAGGCTACAACATAAAGAAGTAACCAACGTGCCATACACAACAAATAATCAACAGACAGGCACATTAAAAATACATATCTCATAGATAATTAAATACACAATGGAATAAAATTATAGAGAAATCATAGAGAGCACTTATCTTTCAAGGAAACACTCACTAACTGGTTGTATACCAAGGACATTCCACCCAACCATAGGCATTGTTGTTCATTTACTCTCAACAATAGCTCACCCCCAAGCCAGGGCTATGAATCCACAAGGACGGGTCCTAGGCCAAATCTAAAACACACGAAAGTTGGCTAACTAGCTCTCAAGTTTCCCAACCACACAACAAAACCTGAATTTCCATCTCTCTTTCCTCCTTAGCCTGCACCACCCAAAGAAATGAACACCCTTCTATGAAGTCCCTCAGGTTGTCCCATTTCTCTCCAGGGATATAGTGCTATTGGTCAAGAAATATCCCTACTGGAACCCCAAGGGTTCTTAGATGTGAACAGTTCAATATGAACTGCCATCAATATCATAACTAACAAGCCTCTCATCACTCAAGCTATCACATGCCTTTCAAAATTCACAGCAATCCAAGTACACCAGCTCTCTTCTACCCAGCCTGCACAACGCCAAGAGAATGGACCCCCTTCTCTGCCACACATTCCCTCAGGTTGTCCATCTCCTTCCAAGGCTCTAGTGCTTCTGGGTAGAATCTCCCTGTTGGGACTCTCAGGACTTGCAGTTGTGGACAGTGTTATCCAAACTTCCATCAAGATCATGCACATATGCATCCATTCCCTCCTGGAATGATCAATAATTATTACATCCATTCATCAATGGCTCTCCTCTTCCTGCCATTTGTTTTCATGCTCAACCCAAGAGCATAAAAACTAGCAATAGTGAGTGAAGAGTAAAGAAGAACAAGGGAACAAAATGAACCAGGGGAAGAAGACGAAGAAGACCTTAAACAACCCCCAAGGGATGTTTAAATCACATGAAGACAAGAGTCGCATGCCCTCCCTCCCAAGAATCTCGTGTAACCCCTTTTCTCCATAAAATCAATTATGGGTAAAATAAAATAATAATAAAAAGACTTGGCCCCTCAAGCCCCGTCTCTCGTGGAATCATAGCCCCCTATCTCTTTTTTTCTTTTCGGTCTTGAAGCCAGTGGTTTATTTTATTAATGTATATGAAATATTACATTTCCTAGGCACTATGGCCCCTTTTCAAATTTACCGGCTCACCAACCTAAGTCATATTTACATAATACATTATAGTTCATAAGGGTTAGAACCGGGATGTTACATGCACACAAAACCAAGGTCACATCCTTGATTTCACCTATGGTCAATTGTTGTAAACTATTATATGAGAGCATGCTTCTAGCATTTTCATTTGTATAAGACAAACCTATCTCTTCCATAATAATCTTGGACATTACACTTGGGCCCAAACCGCCGTCAATAAAACAACAATGGGCTATTTTGTCCATAATCTTTACAGAAATAAAAAATGGGGGTTTTTTCATAGAGTGTCTAAAATTATGTACACCTACTTTATTTACAATTGAATCCTCTTCATCTACCTCTTCCGAGAGGTTGGCTACAATGGAAACTTTTCCTTCCATGAAATTTTTCAGATGCTTTTGTTGCTCAGGGACGGAAACCATGTCCAAGAGGGTAGCATTAGCTTTAATATTATCCAATTGATTGAGAATGTTGTATTTGGAAGAGGGAAGAGGGGATGTAGTTCCTTGATTGTCAGGAGCCTTAGAAACCTGAACAGTAGCAGCTGGTGAAGATGAGCTTGGGCTAGAAGAAGTGCGAGGAGGATCATATTTACATTTCAAAGCATAGGATTTATTCCTAGTATTTATGATCATAACATCCTCTGGCTCTGCAAAATCAAGAACAACAATAGTATTTTCAGTCATTTTACCAAATATTTTATCTCTGGCACTCTTCTTTACCTCACAAGTACTTTCCTCGTGGTGTTCCTCGCAAAATTTACACCAACTACGAGGCATGATGGCTTTAGGTTGGAAGTTATTTTCGTTAGGATTCTTAAAGGGTGGTGAAGAATAATATGAGGCCCCAAGGGTAAGTGAAGGGACATTTCCCTTCCACTCATATGCTATCATTCAATTATTCATGCCTTGTACAAGCTGTAAGAGGGTGAACATGTATGTTTGTTTAACTGAGTCTCCCTTAGTAAGACTTGTTCTTTCAAGCTATTCTTCATACTATAAACAAGTATGTAGAGAGGAACCAAGGTTATCAATGGATTTTTCTTCAAGCATATACGTATGACAGTAGGGGGAAGGTAGAGAATTATAATAATGCATGAAAGCGGCTTGGTTCTGAGGACGAATGAGTTCAGGAATTTGATTATATAATTTGGTGAAACGTAATTTGAAAGACTTGATAGTCTCACTGTCTTTATAAGCAATGTTATTGTACTCCCATAACTACTTGGTTGGGCTCTTATACTTCCCATAGGTAGACTTAAAACAATAAACCAGTTCCTCCCAGTATAAAGAATCTTGGGAGGAAGATCAAATAAATCGTTCATTGCCTTCCCTTCAATGGAATTAACAAATAAGCGCATACAAGTGTCATTGTCACTGGCTCCTATTTTGTGACAGGCATTAGAAAATGACACCAAGTGTTCATTCCTAGTGACCATTTTATTCCCTGAAAACCTAGGGATATTCTCTTTGAATTTAGGAAGTGGATGAGTAGCAGGTGCTAGGTTAAGAGGGGAGGAAGCATGCCACGGAGTAGTTGTAGCATCTTCTTCAAACTAAAAAATCCCATACTTTTTTATGACTTTGGAAGGGTTTGTAGTAGATTAGACAAGGACTTGATGACTATATAAGCTACCAATCACTGACGAGGTTGAAGGTTGAGATGAAAAAGGACCTTCAGTGACACCAGAGCCACCACTAGATGCCATCTTGTGAACAAAAGGTAAGGGAGAGAGAGACGAACTGGTTGAATAAGACGAAGTTCTCCTTAGAGTACTTTGTTGGGCTGACAAAACAATGTTTCTTCTTCCTATTTCAGCAATAGGGTTGATCTCGGGTGATAAACCTCTTCTTCTCCTAGAGATGTGATGGTTTAAGGACATGAAAAAAAAGATCAAAACTATATGAAAAAGAAAATCTATGGTTGATTCCTAGGTTGTCTTTGTCTATCTTCCCAACATTCTTGGACACTTATGTCTTTTTCAATCACTTCCCATGAGCATTCAAGCTCAACCAGGGTATTAGCGGTCTCTAAGATGGTATTAAACAAGGTTAAAGCAATGCTAGTCTAATCTTTAAGACCGGGCTCAATATTGGGATGCCTTGCAACAGGTACAGTCATGTAGAAAAGAAACAGTCAAAGAATCAAAAGAAGTAGTATAAATGTATTCAATGATAATCAAGCATTCAATCAACTAGAGAGATATGGAATATCTCCCCATTATGGTCACCAAATAAATGTTGAGGAAAAGATATGAATTTATCTTACTCAAGCATTTTTGGATCTTGCTTGGCTAAGGCAAGATAGTCGGGAATATTACCCTATGTTTATAGCCTCAAAATGTATTTCCCAATCCACAAGTATTAATTGCAAGGGCTTAGGATGATTTTTTAAATAAAAAGATTGTTGCAAAATATAACATTTTTATATAATTTTCTGAACATATACAGATTGCAGAAAGTAAATGTGGAGATCAAAAGCAAAAATAACCAAGTCACGTATTAACACAAATGACACGGAATAGAAATCACTTTATTTCATTCCAAGAAATCAAAAGTATCTTTCTCTTTACAAAAATCCCTATGGGATTATGGACCAAGGTCGAAATTAGATGTCCCTGATGAAAACCATACAAAAGGACTCTGACAAGAAGTAAAAACTAAACTTTAAAATCTAGATCAGCTTGCCATAGAATGTTGCCGACTTGACTCTGCACAATATCCTT
The DNA here is from genome assembly GCA_010110895.2 of Picea sitchensis. Classification (NCBI taxonomy): domain Eukaryota; kingdom Viridiplantae; phylum Streptophyta; class Pinopsida; order Pinales; family Pinaceae; genus Picea; species Picea sitchensis. The sequence goes on from SNQJ01S0058652.1 coordinate 49,524, forward strand.
TATCAGTCATGAAACTCAATTCATAAACAGACAAGTCTACATAGACTATCAAATATAGATCAACACCTCTGAAACAAACATCTGAATGATATGGTTATGTTTTGAACCTTGTTGTCTACAATAGGACCCTGCTATCATAAAAGAGAATTAGGCCTTTAATGAATTGAGGAATGAATGAAAAATGACCTATCTCAATAAAACTCAAGAGCAAACCTTAGTATGTTTTCTCCTTCTATTCTCCCCTTGTTCTTCATTCTCATTTGTCTTTTATGCATTCCAAATTAGTTGAAGTAGTTCAACTACCTCATTTAGTTAAGTTAACTAAAACTTAACTCATTTTAGTTTATAGGAAGTAATAATAATAATAATAATTAAGGGTATTTTTATTAAATAATAACTAAGTAGGTGGGACCCCTTGTGACTCCCTTTTATTTCTTAACAAAAATAAACATAATTAGACAACCAATTTAAACACGTGCCTCCTTCTGGATCCCATAATTATTTCCACAATTTGAAATTTAAATATCAGAAATATTCCAAATTATATCCAAAACATGTAAATATCCACAATATCCCAAAAAATAGTTTGATGTCCAAAAAATTTTGTAGTCCACTGTCCTCAACAAATCAATTATAAACACATTAATCAAAAACCATATTTTCCACTTTGAGAGGAAATTCTTCCTTTGTCACTGATGTCCCCTTTGGACTTCCCAGAAATACCCTTAGGTTGGGTGGAACCTTGAGGCTTGATCTCACTAATGACATGGGAGAAGTCGTCCCTCAAGTGCATACGGAAGGACATTGACTTCACTGAGTCACTTGAAGGAGAGGAGGGAGAAGCAACATCTTTACCTTTTTCATTCATATGGTGAGCCTCGGTTTTGAGTTGTTTTCTTGCATGGGAGGAATGTACAGGTGAGTGTGCAGGGGAAACTTGAGCATTTGGGTTTACAGGTGGAGGAGGAGGAGGTAATGAAAATTTTGGCCAACTACGATAGCAGGAAACTGTTGGGTGAACAATCTCCTGCCATCCATCATTCTCGGTAACTCTAGGTTACAAAGATACATGGGGAGGCACGGAGATACTAGGAACATTTTGGGGCTATAAGGGAGGCCTCTCTAGTCTAGGTTGAATTATCCCTTTCCCAATATAACTGAAAAACCCAGCTTGAAAAATATGGTTCAACTCATGAGGATCGACATTGAAAATAATTGAGAATCTGGGCATTCTAGGCTCTTTGTTCCAGTTACCTCTTCCCCTATTATTTCTGCCATGACTGCCTCTGCTAAAGAAGCTCATCCTGTATGCAAAAATTATTAGCAACTAACTCTTAATAGACCATACATGTCATTCTCTTTATATGAAACAAATGTTGGCTCAGAAATTAACATAAGTCCCATGCAATCCAATCCATAAAAATTATTTAATAATTGTCAAATGAACAAGGGGTGAAAAAGTGTTCATGGGATATCTAGGGGGATTGTAATAAGTGAAAAAAGTGATAGTATGACAGGGAGTAAGAACACGAGTATTGCTCGAAAATTCATTAAATAACTGATTGTGCAAATAATATCAAAATATATCAGCTGCCATCTATCTCTATGTCATTTTTTATCACTGTCATACAGAGTTTTAATTTTATTTTATTGAACAGGGCGTGTAAAAATGAATTTGGGATCATGAGGGGGTTATAATGAGATAAAAAGTGAGAATATGATAGGTAATAAGACAAATATTGTTCATAAAATAAATTAAATCAACCAAAAACTATAACTTGGTTCCAATCACAATCCAAAGCATCCACTTTTAAGACCCAAAACATTAAATTGTTCCTTAATTGCATACATATTGCTTGTTGTCTTCAATAAAGAAAAACAATTCAATTTGCCCAAAATCCTTCAATTTATGTCAATCTGTGCATCCTATACAATAACCATGCAATTATCATTTTCAATTCCACAGTCACATCATAACCATTCAAGCCACAGTCTTGTATGTTTTAATGTTGACCTTTTCCTTTTAAAACAAACATAATGTGCAAAATGATTCCAATTATCCATATCCAACGTTCAATTCTTGAAATCGCATAATAATAGACCCAGCATTAATCACCAACAATCGACATCAAATACTGACTGACATAGTTTGTTCCATCAACAATAATCGGGCCTGATTTAATCACACACGGGTCAACAATAATATAATCATCAACACCAATCTTGTTCCAACAACGGCTTTTAACCAAAAACATATAACACTGGTCTTGATATCCGCTTGTACATTAACATGTACAGACTTCCCTTTAAATTAAATACTCAATAAAGATAGATCCATATAATGCGTGAAAAAAACAAGACTATATCGAAACACAGGTGTCTCATTTAAACTTGACAGGGAGTAAGATCATGTTTGATGAACCAAACAAACACACATTTTCCTTTTAAACTTAATGGAATCATGATCGTGCTAGGATTTAACACAATAATGAGTGGAAAGACCCCAATCGACCAAAAGGAAAGCTCTCAGGTTGTAGGTAACCCATACGTTTTTTCTATTTGAATCAAATTTATCATAGAGACTCAATCAAGAAATGGTCTCTGAAGTCAGAGAGCATGTTCCCCTTCATAATTACCACAATCATTAAACTAGTAAACCAAAATCTTGACAGAACCCAAAAGGTGCCCAAGGAAAAATAGAAGCAAGTCAGGCTCAATAGAACGAAGTCGGGTTCTTTAGAATTTAATTGCAGAGAGGTAACAAGAGCATGTTTAATCTTTGAAAACATAGAGAGCTCGTAATCTTTTACCTCCTAAAATAAGTTACCATCGAGAAGAAACCATAGGTAAACAAGTATAATCTTGGAAAAATAGAGAGTCACGCTCTTTTTAAAACACCACAGTGTTTCAACTTATAACCCCAAAATCTTGACAAATCCATAAAGAGAATGCTCGAGTAGAAACAAAGCAATTCGAGCTCAACAAACCAGGCACATACAAATGCCTCTTAAAACTTTATTGTAGAGAGGAAACGAGGGTTGGTTTAAATGAGGAAGGATCCTTGAAGACACAGAGAGAGTGTCTCTTCCAAGTACCCAAGAGGTCTATAACCTTTGAAACAATTGTTAGTGAGGCTCACCAACATAACAATCAGCCACTATAACATAGATCAGAGGAGAAAATGTTAAAAATCTTGTGAAAAGAATGTCGGATCACAACTCGTGGTCATTTGATACATACACAGGATTCCCTTTAATATTCTAGGTGAACAAAGATTGGACTGTGAAATGCTTTCGATGATAGTCACAGTGAAGAAAAACCATAACAAGCAATAGCTCGTGGCTCGGCCAAAAAGAGAAAGAACAATACCAATGTCGACAGTTTCATTGCGACATGGGAAACAAATCACAGCAATGACCAAGACGAAAAAGGGGTGACAACAACTGATACCCAGACTGGTGGTAAAACCCTGCGCAAATAAAACTCAAAGCTTGTTGCACTATTGACATCATTTTTCACAAAGAACTAGAATAAACCCAAGCTCACCGATATTTCCTTTTAAACCAATAACCAATGCACATACTTTACAAAGCAATAACACCCATTACTTTCCTTCAAAATACCAACATCCCACAGTAATCACAGAGAACACCATAACACAACATTGATACCCAGTCGAAACCTTAAGGAAAACACAAAAATCATGCAATCCTAAGCCAACCAAATGATTCATAATACAGAGAGTCCATCATGGATGGAAAGAAAAGAACCATACCTAGAAAAATCGCTTCAAAGAAGAGAAGGCATGTGTTTTTCCCTTCAAAACCTGAAATCGCAGAGCTTCGACAACCAACAGAGAAAAATGCAATTATGGCTAGGGTGACGGGCTCACAGGTGGTTTGGAGTGGCGTGCAGTAAATGCACTTCGCTTCCTCACCTGGACCTATTCAATTCAACATACTAGCTAGCCCATTAACATAACACCAACCATTTAATTCAACCCATATCCAATCTATAAATTCAATGCCACATCCATTGTAGAGTGCGCCACCGAAAATATATCAAAATAATAACCATATGTTAACATTACCATATGCGCTTCCATGTAAAATTTTAACCAAATTCGCATAATCCTTTAACCAAAATGCATAGTATAGCAGCTAGGACCATCACTTCACATTTGTCACTATTATACATATTTTCAAGATTATATATATGATCTTTTTGCCATAGCTTTAGGACTTATCCATAGTTTTTTTTTTCTTTTTTTTTTTGAGCTAGCTCCCATATCATGTTATTATCTCTTTGCATAAAATCATGTATAATATATTTTTAATCAATGTTATAACATAACATAACACCTGTAAACAAATAATCCTCATATCCATAGCACTGTCATGTATTGTGAATGATCATCAACAACATTTAGCAACAATGCATCAACCAACCATGTTGTCATATCAAATGAAACTAAGATTACATCATTAACTATATAGGATTGTTTAGGAAACATCATAACAGTAGCAACATATAAGCATAACACATATATCATTGTGCCTCTAGTCTACAAGGGGGTCCCACCTACTAGTTAATTATTATTATCATAAATAAATAATAGAGCTTAGAAATCCTTTGTGGGCAGTATTCATC